>JAPQWS010000134.1:0-218349 GCA_028651295.1 Catharanthus roseus
CGATCTCGAGCTACAATCCCTGACATTGGTTGATTTTTTGCATATTTATTTATTTTTTAAATAAGTCATGCATCATGATTTGAACCCTTGATCTCATGAGAAATAACATAGAAGACGTACCAATGCACCACCATTAGATCTTATTTAATAAGTGCATGAGATTTTATTTAATAATAACATATTTAAGTATTCCAGTATTTACCAACTTCAATCATTTGAATTTTTAATTAGAGAAAAAAGAAGACTGCTCCTCTGTTTAATTTTTTAGTTAATAAGAGAGAAAACATTAGAAAATTACAAAAACGTAAATTAAATAGGACGTTTTTGTGGGAACGGTTGGTGGAAACCTCCTTAGGGAAGTACTAGGATGGGTGACCCCACGGGAAGTCCTCGTGTTGCACCCCCTCTTTTTCCCTTCGCTGCCCCCCTACCCCGTGCTTCCTCTCTTTCGTTTTTTTTGCGCTCCAGTTGAGTTTTTCTTATTATAATATGCGGTCGGAATCGTCTTCCCGGGCGCTTTGGCATGCCAAACCTTCCCTTTCGTACGCTTCGCATCCCCATTTCCTTTCCTTTCCGGGCGCACGAACATCTATCCTGATCTCGAGCTACAATCCCTGACATTGGTTGATTTTTTGCATATTTATTTATTTTTTAAATAAGTCATGCATCATGATTTGAACCCTTGATCTCATGAGAAATAACATAGAAGACGTACCAATGCACCACCATTAGATCTTATTTAATAAGTGCATGAGATTTTATTTAATAATAACATATTTAAGTATTCCAGTATTTACCAACTTCAATCATTTGAATTTTTAATTAGAGAAAAAAGAAGACTGCTCCTCTGTTTAATTTTTTAGTTAATAAGAGAGAAAACATTAGAAAATTACAAAAACGTAAATTAAATAGGACGTTTTTGTGGGAACGGTTGGTGGAAACCTCCTTAGGGAAGTACTAGGATGGGTGACCCCCTGGGAAGTCCTCGTGTTGCACCCCTCTTTTTCCCTTCGCTTGCCCCCTACCCCGTGCTTCCTCTCTTTCGTTTTTTTTGCGCTCCAGTTGAGTTTTTCTTATTATAATATGCGGTCGGAATCGTCTTCCCGGGCGCTTTGGCATGCCAAACCTTCCCTTTCGTACGCTTCGCATCCCCATTTCCTTTCCTTTCCGGGCGCACGAACATCTATCCTGATCTCGAGCTACAATCCCTGACATTGGTTGATTTTTTGCATATTTATTTATTTTTTAAATAAGTCATGCATCATGATTTGAACCCTTGATCTCATGAGAAATAACATAGAAGACGTACCAATGCACCACCATTAGATCTTATTTAATAAGTGCATGAGATTTTATTTAATAATAACATATTTAAGTATTCCAGTATTTACCAACTTCAATCATTTGAATTTTTAATTAGAGAAAAAAGAAGACTGCTCCTCTGTTTAATTTTTTAGTTAATAAGAGAGAAAACATTAGAAAATTACAAAAACGTAAATTAAATAGGACGTTTTTGTGGGAACGGTTGGTGGAAACCTCCTTAGGGAAGTACTAGGATGGGTGACCCCCTGGGAAGTCCTCGTGTTGCACCCCTCTTTTTCCCTTCGCTTGCCCCCTACCCCGTGCTTCCTCTCTTTCGTTTTTTTTGCGCTCCAGTTGAGTTTTTCTTATTATAATATGCGGTCGGAATCGTCTTCCCGGGCGCTTTGGCATGCCAAACCTTCCCTTTCGTACGCTTCGCATCCCCATTTCCTTTCCTTTCCGGGCGCACGAACATCTATCCTGATCTCGAGCTACAATCCCCGACATTGGTTGATTTTTTGCATATTTATTTATTTTTTAAATAAGTCATGCATCATGATTTGAACCCTTGATCTCATGAGAAATAACATAGAAGACGTACCAATGCACCACCATTAGATCTTATTTAATAAGTGCATGAGATTTTATTTAATAATAACATATTTAAGTATTCCGAGTATTTACCAACTTCAATCATTTGAATTTTTTAATTAGAGAAAAAAAAGAAGACTCGCTCCTCTGTTTAATTTTTTTAGTTAATAAGAGAGAAAACATTAGAAAATTACAAAAACGTAAATTAAATAGGACGTTTTTTGTGGGAACGGTTGGTGGAAACCTCCTTAGGGAAGTACTAGGATGGGTGACCCCACTGGGAAGTCCTCGTGTTGCACCCCCTCTTTTTCCCTTCGCTTGCCCCCCTACCCCGTGCTTCCTCTCTTTCGTTTTTTTTGCGCTCCGAGTTGAGTTTTTCTTATTATAATATGCGGTCGGAATCGTCTTCCCGGGCGCTTTGGCATGCCAAACCTTCCCTTTCAGTACGCTTCGCATCCCCATTTCCTTTCCTTTCGGGCGCACGAACATCTATCCCGATCTCGAGCTACAATCCCACGACATTGGTTGATTTTTTGCATATTTATTTATTTTTTAAATAAGTCATGCATCATGATTTGAACCCTTGATCTCATGAGAAATAACATAGAAGACGTACCAATGCACCACCATTAGATCTTATTTAATAAGTGCATGAGATTTTATTTAATAATAACATATTTAAGTATTCCAGTATTTACCAACTTCAATCATTTGAATTTTTAATTAGAGAAAAAAGAAGACTGCTCCTCTGTTTAATTTTTTAGTTAATAAGAGAGAAAACATTAGAAAATTACAAAAACGTAAATTAAATAGGACGTTTTTGTGGGAACGGTTGGTGGAAACCTCCTTAGGGAAGTACTAGGATGGGTGACCCCCTGGGAAGTCCTCGTGTTGCACCCCTCTTTTTCCCTTCGCTTTTTTTTTTTTTTTTTTTGCCCCCTACCCCGTGCTTCCTCTCTTTCGTTTTTTTTGCGCTCCAGTTGAGTTTTTCTTATTATAATATGCGGTCGGAATCGTCTTCCCGGGCGCTTTGGCATGCCAAACCTTCCCTTTCGTACGCTTCGCATCCCCATTTCCTTTCCTTTCCGGGCGCACGAACATCTATCCTGATCTCGAGCTACAATCCCTGACATTGGTTGATTTTTTGCATATTTATTTATTTTTTAAATAAGTCATGCATCATGATTTGAACCCTTGATCTCATGAGAAATAACATAGAAGACGTACCAATGCACCACCATTAGATCTTATTTAATAAGTGCATGAGATTTTATTTAATAATAACATATTTAAGTATTCCGAGTATTTACCAACTTCAATCATTTGAATTTTTTAATTAGAGAAAAAAAGAAAGTCTGCTCCTCTGTTTAATTTTTTTAGTTAATAAGAGAGAAAACATTAGAAAATTACAAAAACGTAAATTAAATAGGACGTTTTTTGTGGGAACGGTTGGTGGAAACCTCCTTAGGGAAGTACTAGGATGGGTGACCCCCCGGGAAGTCCTCGTGTTGCACCCCTCTTTTTCCCTTCGCTTGCCCCCCTACCCCGTGCTTCCTCTCTTTCGTTTTTTTTGCGCTCCGAGTTGAGTTTTTCTTATTATAATATGCGGTCGGAATCGTCTTTCCCGGGCGCTTTGGCATGCCAAACCTTCCCTTTCAGTACGCTTCGCATCCCCATTTCCTTTCCTTTCAGGGCGCACGAACATCTATCCCGATCTCGAGCTACAATCCCACGACATTGGTTGATTTTTTTGCATATTTATTTATTTTTTTAAATAAGTCATGCATCATGATTTGAACCCTTGATCTCATGAGAAATAACATAGAAGACGTACCAATGCACCACCATTAGATCTTATTTAATAAGTGCATGAGATTTTATTTAATAATAACATATTTAAGTATTCAGTATTTACCAACTTCAATCATTTGAATTTTTTAATTAGAGAAAAAAAGAAGACTTTGCTCCTCTGTTTAATTTTTTTAGTTAATAAGAGAGAAAACATTAGAAAATTACAAAAACGTAAATTAAATAGGACGTTTTTTGTGGGAACGGTTGGTGGAAACCTCCTTAGGGAAGTACTAGGATGGGTGACCCCCGGGAAGTCCTCGTGTTGCACCCCCTCTTTTTCCCTTCGCTTGCCCCCCTACCCCGTGCTTCCTCTCTTTCGTTTTTTTTGCGCTCCAGTTGAGTTTTTCTTATTATAATATGCGGTCGGAATCGTCTTCCCGGGCGCTTTGGCATGCCAAACCTTCCCTTTCAGTACGCTTCGCATCCCCATTTCCTTTCCTTTCGGGCGCACGAACATCTATCCCGATCTCGAGCTACAATCCCACGACATTGGTTGATTTTTTTGCATATTTATTTATTTTTTTAAATAAGTCATGCATCATGATTTGAACCCTTGATCTCATGAGAAATAACATAGAAGACGTACCAATGCACCACCATTAGATCTTATTTAATAAGTGCATGAGATTTTATTTAATAATAACATATTTAAGTATTCCAGTATTTACCAACTTCAATCATTTGAATTTTTAATTAGAGAAAAAAGAAGACTGCTCCTCTGTTTAATTTTTTAGTTAATAAGAGAGAAAACATTAGAAAATTACAAAAACGTAAATTAAATAGGACGTTTTTGTGGGAACGGTTGGTGGAAACCTCCTTAGGGAAGTACTAGGATGGGTGACCCCCTGGGAAGTCCTCGTGTTGCACCCCTCTTTTTCCCTTCGCTTGCCCCCTACCCCGTGCTTCCTCTCTTTCGTTTTTTTTTGCGCTCCGAGTTGAGTTTTTCTTATTATAATATGCGGTCGGAATCGTCTTTCCCGGGCGCTTTGGCATGCCAAACCTTCCCTTTCAGTACGCTTCGCATCCCCATTTCCTTTCCTTTCGGGCGCACGAACATCTATCCCGATCTCGAGCTACAATCCCACGACATTGGTTGATTTTTTTGCATATTTATTTATTTTTTTAAATAAGTCATGCATCATGATTTGAACCCTTGATCTCATGAGAAATAACATAGAAGACGTACCAATGCACCACCATTAGATCTTATTTAATAAGTGCATGAGATTTTATTTAATAATAACATATTTAAGTATTCCAAAGTATTTACCAACTTCAATCATTTGAATTTTTTAATTAGAGAAAAAAAGAAGATCTGCTCCTCTGTTTAATTTTTTTAGTTAATAAGAGAGAAAACATTAGAAAATTACAAAAACGTAAATTAAATAGGACGTTTTTGTGGGAACGGTTGGTGGAAACCTCCTTAGGGAAGTACTAGGATGGGTGACCCCCTGGGAAGTCCTCGTGTTGCACCCCTCTTTTTTCCCTTCGCTTGCCCCCCTACCCCCGTGCTTCCTCTCTTTCGTTTTTTTTTGCGCTCCGAGTTGAGTTTTTCTTATTATAATATGCGGTCGGAATCGTCTTCCCGGGCGCTTTGGCATGCCAAACCTTCCCTTTCAGTACGCTTCGCATCCCCATTTCCTTTCCTTTCGGGCGCACGAACATCTATCCTGATCTCGAGCTACAATCCCTGACATTGGTTGATTTTTTGCATATTTATTTATTTTTTAAATAAGTCATGCATCATGATTTGAACCCTTGATCTCATGAGAAATAACATAGAAGACGTACCAATGCACCACCATTAGATCTTATTTAATAAGTGCATGAGATTTTATTTAATAATAACATATTTAAGTATTCCAGTATTTACCAACTTCAATCATTTGAATTTTTAATTAGAGAAAAAAGAAGACTGCTCCTCTGTTTAATTTTTTAGTTAATAAGAGAGAAAACATTAGAAAATTACAAAAACGTAAATTAAATAGGACGTTTTTGTGGGAACGGTTGGTGGAAACCTCCTTAGGGAAGTACTAGGATGGGTGACCCCCTGGGAAGTCCTCGTGTTGCACCCCCTCTTTTTTCCCTTCGCTTGCCCCCCTACCCCGTGCTTCCTCTCTTTCGTTTTTTTTGCGCTCCAGTTGAGTTTTTCTTATTATAATATGCGGTCGGAATCGTCTTCCCGGGCGCTTTGGCATGCCAAACCTTCCCTTTCGTACGCTTCGCATCCCCATTTCCTTTCCTTTCCGGGCGCACGAACATCTATCCTGATCTCGAGCTACAATCCCTGACATTGGTTGATTTTTTGCATATTTATTTATTTTTTAAATAAGTCATGCATCATGATTTGAACCCTTGATCTCATGAGAAATAACATAGAAGACGTACCAATGCACCACCATTAGATCTTATTTAATAAGTGCATGAGATTTTATTTAATAATAACATATTTAAGTATTCCAGTATTTACCAACTTCAATCATTTGAATTTTTAATTAGAGAAAAAAGAAGACTGCTCCTCTGTTTAATTTTTTAGTTAATAAGAGAGAAAACATTAGAAAATTACAAAAACGTAAATTAAATAGGACGTTTTTGTGGGAACGGTTGGTGGAAACCTCCTTAGGGAAGTACTAGGATGGGTGACCCCCTGGGAAGTCCTCGTGTTGCACCCCTCTTTTTCCCTTCGCTTGCCCCCTACCCCGTGCTTCCTCTCTTTCGTTTTTTTTTGCGCTCCAGTTGAGTTTTTCTTATTATAATATGCGGTCGGAATCGTCTTCCCGGGCGCTTTGGCATGCCAAACCTTCCCTTTCGTACGCTTCGCATCCCCATTTCCTTTCCTTTCCGGGCGCACGAACATCTATCCTGATCTCGAGCTACAATCCCTGACATTGGTTGATTTTTTGCATATTTATTTATTTTTTAAATAAGTCATGCATCATGATTTGAACCCTTGATCTCATGAGAAATAACATAGAAGACGTACCAATGCACCACCATTAGATCTTATTTAATAAGTGCATGAGATTTTATTTAATAATAACATATTTAAGTATTCCAGTATTTACCAACTTCAATCATTTGAATTTTTAATTAGAGAAAAAAGAAGACTGCTCCTCTGTTTAATTTTTTAGTTAATAAGAGAGAAAACATTAGAAAATTACAAAAACGTAAATTAAATAGGACGTTTTTGTGGGAACGGTTGGTGGAAACCTCCTTAGGGAAGTACTAGGATGGGTGACCCCCTGGGAAGTCCTCGTGTTGCACCCCTCTTTTTCCCTTCGCTTTGCCCCCTACCCCGTGCTTCCTCTCTTTCGTTTTTTTTTGCGCTCCAGTTGAGTTTTTCTTATTATAATATGCGGTCGGAATCGTCTTCCCGGGCGCTTTGGCATGCCAAACCTTCCCTTTCGTACGCTTCGCATCCCCATTTCCTTTCCTTTCCGGGCGCACGAACATCTATCCTGATCTCGAGCTACAATCCCTGACATTGGTTGATTTTTTGCATATTTATTTATTTTTTAAATAAGTCATGCATCATGATTTGAACCCTTGATCTCATGAGAAATAACATAGAAGACGTACCAATGCACCACCATTAGATCTTATTTAATAAGTGCATGAGATTTTATTTAATAATAACATATTTAAGTATTCCAGTATTTACCAACTTCAATCATTTGAATTTTTTAATTAGAGAAAAAAAGAAGACTCGCTCCTCTCGTTTAATTTTTTTAGTTAATAAGAGAGAAAAACATTAGAAAATTACAAAAACGTAAATTAAATAGGACGTTTTTGTGGGAACGGTTGGTGGAAACCTCCTTAGGGAAGTACTAGGATGGGTGACCCCCTGGGAAGTCCTCGTGTTGCACCCCTCTTTTTCCCTTCGCTTTTGCCCCCCTACCCCCGTGCTTCCTCTCTTTCGTTTTTTTTTGCGCTCCAGCTTGAGTTTTTCTTATTATAATATGCGGTCTGAATCGTCTTTCCCGGGCGCTTTGGCATGCCAAACCTTCCCTTTCGTACGCTTCGCATCCCCATTTCCTTTCCTTTCCGGGCGCACGAACATCTATCCTGATCTCGAGCTACAATCCCTGACATTGGTTGATTTTTTGCATATTTATTTATTTTTTAAATAAGTCATGCATCATGATTTGAACCCTTGATCTCATGAGAAATAACATAGAAGACGTACCAATGCACCACCATTAGATCTTATTTAATAAGTGCATGAGATTTTATTTAATAATAACATATTTAAGTATTCCAGTATTTACCAACTTCAATCATTTGAATTTTTAATTAGAGAAAAAAGAAGACTGCTCCTCTCGTTTAATTTTTTTAGTTAATAAGAGAGAAAAACATTAGAAAATTACAAAAAACGTAAATTAAATAGGACGTTTTTGTGGGAACGGTTGGTGGAAACCTCCTTAGGGAAGTACTAGGATGGGTGACCCCCCCTGGGAAGTCCTCGTGTTGCACCCCTCTTTTTTCCCTTCGCTTGCCCCCCTACCCCCGTGCTTCCTCTCTTTCGTTTTTTTTTGCGCTCCAGCTTGAGTTTTTCTTATTATAATATGCGGTCTGAATCGTCTTTCCCGGGCGCTTTGGCATGCCAAACCTTCCCTTTCAGTACGCTTCGCATCCCCATTTCCTTTCCTTTCCGGGCGCACGAACATCTATCCCGATCTCGAGCTACAATCCCCGACATTGGTTGATTTTTTTTGCATATTTATTTATTTTTTTAAATAAGTCATGCATCATGATTTGAACCCTTGATCTCATGAGAAATAACATAGAAGACGTACCAATGCACCACCATTAGATCTTATTTAATAAGTGCATGAGATTTTATTTAATAATAACATATTTAAGTATTCCAAAGATTTACCAACTTCAATCATTTGAATTTTTAATTAGAGAAAAAAAGAAGACTCGCTCCTCTCGTTTAATTTTTTTAGTTAATAAGAGAGAAAACATTAGAAAATTACAAAAACGTAAATTAAATAGGACGTTTTTTGTGGGAACGGTTGGTGGAAACCTCCTTAGGGAAGTACTAGGATGGGTGACCCCCTGGGAAGTCCTCGTGTTGCACCCCTCTTTTTCCCTTCGCTTTGCCCCCCTACCCCCGTGCTTCCTCTCTTTCGTTTTTTTTTGCGCTCCAGCTTGAGTTTTTCTTATTATAATATGCGGTCTGAATCGTCTTTCCCGGGCGCTTTGGCATGCCAAACCTTCCCTTTCAGTACGCTTCGCATCCCCATTTCCTTTCCTTTCCGGCGCACGAACATCTATCCCGATCTCGAGCTACAATCCCCGACATTGGTTGATTTTTTTGCATATTTATTTATTTTTTTAAATAAGTCATGCATCATGATTTGAACCCTTGATCTCATGAGAAATAACATAGAAGACGTACTCAATGCACCACCATTAGATCTTATTTAATAAGTGCATGAGATTTTATTTAATAATAACATATTTAAGTATTCCAAGATTTACCAACTTCAATCATTTGAATTTTTAATTAGAGAAAAAAAGAAGACTCGCTCCTCTCGTTTAATTTTTTTAGTTAATAAGAGAGAAAACATTAGAAAATTACAAAAACGTAAATTAAATAGGACGTTTTTTGTGGGAACGGTTGGTGGAAACCTCCTTAGGGAAGTACTAGGATGGGTGACCCCCCCGGGAAGTCCTCGTGTTGCACCCCTCTTTTTCCCTTCGCTGCCCCCCTACCCCCGTGCTTCCTCTCTTTCGTTTTTTTTTGCGCTCCAGCTTGAGTTTTTCTTATTATAATATGCGGTCTGAATCGTCTTTCCCGGGCGCTTTGGCATGCCAAACCTTCCCTTTCAGTACGCTTCGCATCCCCATTTCCTTTCCTTTCCGGGCGCACGAACATCTATCCTGATCTCGAGCTACAATCCCTGACATTGGTTGATTTTTTGCATATTTATTTATTTTTTAAATAAGTCATGCATCATGATTTGAACCCTTGATCTCATGAGAAATAACATAGAAGACGTACCAATGCACCACCATTAGATCTTATTTAATAAGTGCATGAGATTTTATTTAATAATAACATATTTAAGTATTCCAAAGATTTACCAACTTCAATCATTTGAATTTTTTAATTAGAGAAAAAAAGAAGACTCGCTCCTCTCGTTTAATTTTTTAGTTAATAAGAGAGAAAACATTAGAAAATTACAAAAACGTAAATTAAATAGGACGTTTTTGTGGGAACGGTTGGTGGAAACCTCCTTAGGGAAGTACTAGGATGGGTGACCCCCTGGGAAGTCCTCGTGTTGCACCCCTCTTTTTCCCTTCGCTTGCCCCCCTACCCCCGTGCTTCCTCTCTTTCGTTTTTTTTTGCGCTCCAGCTTGAGTTTTTCTTATTATAATATGCGGTCTGAATCGTCTTTCCCGGCGCTTTGGCATGCCAAACCTTCCCTTTCAGTACGCTTCGCATCCCCATTTCCTTTCCTTTCCGGCGCACGAACATCTATCCCGATCTCGAGCTACAATCCCCGACATTGGTTGATTTTTTTTGCATATTTATTTATTTTTTTAAATAAGTCATGCATCATGATTTGAACCCTTGATCTCATGAGAAATAACATAGAAGACGTACTCAATGCACCACCATTAGATCTTATTTAATAAGTGCATGAGATTTTATTTAATAATAACATATTTAAGTATTCCAAGATTTACCAACTTCAATCATTTGAATTTTTAATTAGAGAAAAAAGAAGACTGCTCCTCTGTTTAATTTTTTAGTTAATAAGAGAGAAAACATTAGAAAATTACAAAAACGTAAATTAAATAGGACGTTTTTGTGGGAACGGTTGGTGGAAACCTCCTTAGGGAAGTACTAGGATGGGTGACCCCCCGGGAAGTCCTCGTGTTGCACCCCTCTTTTTCCCTTCGCTTTGCCCCCCTACCCCGTGCTTCCTCTCTTTCGTTTTTTTTTGCGCTCCAGCTTGAGTTTTTCTTATTATAATATGCGGTCTGAATCGTTTTCCCGGCGCTTTGGCATGCCAAACCTTCCCTTTCAGTACGCTTCGCATCCCCATTTCCTTTCCTTTCCCGGCGCACGAACATCTATCCCGATCTCGAGCTACAATCCCCGACATTGGTTGATTTTTTTGCATATTTATTTATTTTTTTAAATAAGTCATGCATCATGATTTGAACCCTTGATCTCATGAGAAATAACATAGAAGACGTACCAATGCACCACCATTAGATCTTATTTAATAAGTGCATGAGATTTTATTTAATAATAACATATTTAAGTATTCCAAGATTTACCAACTTCAATCATTTGAATTTTTAATTAGAGAAAAAAAGAAGACTCGCTCCTCTCGTTTAATTTTTTTAGTTAATAAGAGAGAAAACATTAGAAAATTACAAAAACGTAAATTAAATAGGACGTTTTTGTGGGAACGGTTGGTGGAAACCTCCTTAGGGAAGTACTAGGATGGGTGACCCCCCGGGAAGTCCTCGTGTTGCACCCCCTCTTTTTCCCTTCGCTTTGCCCCCCTACCCCCGTGCTTCCTCTCTTTCGTTTTTTTTTGCGCTCCAGCTTGAGTTTTTCTTATTATAATATGCGGTCTGAATCGTCTTTCCCGGGCGCTTTGGCATGCCAAACCTTCCCTTTCAGTACGCTTCGCATCCCCATTTCCTTTCCTTTCCGGGCGCACGAACATCTATCCCGATCTCGAGCTACAATCCCCGACATTGGTTGATTTTTTTGCATATTTATTTATTTTTTTAAATAAGTCATGCATCATGATTTGAACCCTTGATCTCATGAGAAATAACATAGAAGACGTACCAATGCACCACCATTAGATCTTATTTAATAAGTGCATGAGATTTTATTTAATAATAACATATTTAAGTATTCCAAAGATTTACCAACTTCAATCATTTGAATTTTTTAATTAGAGAAAAAAAGAAGACTCGCTCCTCTCGTTTAATTTTTTTAGTTAATAAGAGAGAAAACATTAGAAAATTACAAAAACGTAAATTAAATAGGACGTTTTTGTGGGAACGGTTGGTGGAAACCTCCTTAGGGAAGTACTAGGATGGGTGACCCCCCGGGAAGTCCTCGTGTTGCACCCCTCTTTTTCCCTTCGCTTTGCCCCCCTACCCCCGTGCTTCCTCTCTTTCGTTTTTTTTTGCGCTCCAGCTTGAGTTTTTCTTATTATAATATGCGGTCGGAATCGTCTTTCCCGGGCGCTTTGGCATGCCAAACCTTCCCTTTCAGTACGCTTCGCATCCCCATTTCCTTTCCTTTCCGGCGCACGAACATCTATCCCGATCTCGAGCTACAATCCCCGACATTGGTTGATTTTTTTGCATATTTATTTATTTTTTTAAATAAGTCATGCATCATGATTTGAACCCTTGATCTCATGAGAAATAACATAGAAGACGTACTCAATGCACCACCATTAGATCTTATTTAATAAGTGCATGAGATTTTATTTAATAATAACATATTTAAGTATTCCAAAGATTTACCAACTTCAATCATTTGAATTTTTAATTAGAGAAAAAAAGAAGACTCGCTCCTCTCGTTTAATTTTTTTAGTTAATAAGAGAGAAAACATTAGAAAATTACAAAAACGTAAATTAAATAGGACGTTTTTGTGGGAACGGTTGGTGGAAACCTCCTTAGGGAAGTACTAGGATGGGTGACCCCCCGGGAAGTCCTCGTGTTGCACCCCCTCTTTTTCCCTTCGCTTTTGCCCCCCTACCCCCGTGCTTCCTCTCTTTCGTTTTTTTTTGCGCTCCAGCTTGAGTTTTTCTTATTATAATATGCGGTCTGAATCGTCTTTCCCGGGCGCTTTGGCATGCCAAACCTTCCCTTTCAGTACGCTTCGCGATCCCCATTTCCTTTCCTTTCCGGCGCACGAACATCTATCCCGATCTCGAGCTACAATCCCCGACATTGGTTGATTTTTTTGCATATTTATTTATTTTTTTAAATAAGTCATGCATCATGATTTGAACCCTTGATCTCATGAGAAATAACATAGAAGACGTACCAATGCACCACCATTAGATCTTATTTAATAAGTGCATGAGATTTTATTTAATAATAACATATTTAAGTATTCCAAAGATTTACCAACTTCAATCATTTGAATTTTTAATTAGAGAAAAAAGAAGACTCGCTCCTCTCGTTTAATTTTTTTAGTTAATAAGAGAGAAAACATTAGAAAATTACAAAAACGTAAATTAAATAGGACGTTTTTGTGGGAACGGTTAGTGGAAACCTCCTTAGGGAAGTACTAGGATGGGTGACCCCCGGGAAGTCCTCGTGTTGCACCCCTCTTTTTCCCTTCGCTTTTGCCCCCCTACCCCCGTGCTTCCTCTCTTTCGTTTTTTTTTGCGCTCCAGCTTGAGTTTTTCTTATTATAATATGCGGTCTGAATCGTCTTTCCCGGGCGCTTTGGCATGCCAAACCTTCCCTTTCAGTACGCTTCGCATCCCCATTTCCTTTCCTTTCCGGCGCACGAACATCTATCCCGATCTCGAGCTACAATCCCCGACATTGGTTGATTTTTTTGCATATTTATTTATTTTTTTAAATAAGTCATGCATCATGATTTGAACCCTTGATCTCATGAGAAATAACATAGAAGACGTACTCAATGCACCACCATTAGATCTTATTTAATAAGTGCATGAGATTTTATTTAATAATAACATATTTAAGTATTCCAAAGATTTACCAACTTCAATCATTTGAATTTTTAATTAGAGAAAAAAGAAGACTGCTCCTCTGTTTAATTTTTTAGTTAATAAGAGAGAAAACATTAGAAAATTACAAAAACGTAAATTAAATAGGACGTTTTTGTGGGAACGGTTGGTGGAAACCTCCTTAGGGAAGTACTAGGATGGGTGACCCCCTGGGAAGTCCTCGTGTTGCACCCCTCTTTTTTCCCTTCGCTTTTGCCCCCCTACCCCCGTGCTTCCTCTCTTTCGTTTTTTTTTGCGCTCCAGCTTGAGTTTTTTCTTATTATAATATGCGGTCGGAATCGTCTTTCCCGGGCGCTTTGGCATGCCAAACCTTCCCTTTCAGTACGCTTCGCATCCCCATTTCCTTTCCTTTCCGGGCGCACGAACATCTATCCTGATCTCGAGCTACAATCCCTGACATTGGTTGATTTTTTGCATATTTATTTATTTTTTAAATAAGTCATGCATCATGATTTGAACCCTTGATCTCATGAGAAATAACATAGAAGACGTACCAATGCACCACCATTAGATCTTATTTAATAAGTGCATGAGATTTTATTTAATAATAACATATTTAAGTATTCCAAAGATTTACCAACTTCAATCATTTGAATTTTTAATTAGAGAAAAAAAAGAAGACTCGCTCCTCTCGTTTAATTTTTTTAGTTAATAAGAGAGAAAACATTAGAAAATTACAAAAACGTAAATTAAATAGGACGTTTTTGTGGGAACGGTTGGTGGAAACCTCCTTAGGGAAGTACTAGGATGGGTGACCCCCCCGGGAAGTCCTCGTGTTGCACCCCCTCTTTTTTCCCTTCGCTTTTTGCCCCCCTACCCCGTGCTTCCTCTCTTTCGTTTTTTTTTGCGCTCCAGCTTGAGTTTTTTCTTATTATAATATGCGGTCTGAATCGTCTTTCCCGGGCGCTTTGGCATGCCAAACCTTCCCTTTCAGTACGCTTCGCATCCCCATTTCCTTTCCTTTCCGGGCGCACGAACATCTATCCCGATCTCGAGCTACAATCCCCGACATTGGTTGATTTTTTTGCATATTTATTTATTTTTTTAAATAAGTCATGCATCATGATTTGAACCCTTGATCTCATGAGAAATAACATAGAAGACGTACTCAATGCACCACCATTAGATCTTATTTAATAAGTGCATGAGATTTTATTTAATAATAACATATTTAAGTATTCCAAAGATTTACCAACTTCAATCATTTGAATTTTTTAATTAGAGAAAAAAAGAAGACTCGCTCCTCTCGTTTAATTTTTTTAGTTAATAAGAGAGAAAACATTAGAAAATTACAAAAACGTAAATTAAATAGGACGTTTTTGTGGGAACGGTTGGTGGAAACCTCCTTAGGGAAGTACTAGGATGGGTGACCCCCCCGGGAAGTCCTCGTGTTGCACCCCTCTTTTTTCCCTTCGCTTTTTGCCCCCCTACCCCGTGCTTCCTCTCTTTCGTTTTTTTTTGCGCTCCAGCTTGAGTTTTTTCTTATTATAATATGCGGTCTGAATCGTTTTCCCGGGCGCTTTGGCATGCCAAACCTTCCCTTTCAGTACGCTTCGCATCCCCATTTCCTTTCCTTTCCGGGCGCACGAACATCTATCCCGATCTCGAGCTACAATCCCCGACATTGGTTGATTTTTTTGCATATTTATTTATTTTTTTAAATAAGTCATGCATCATGATTTGAACCCTTGATCTCATGAGAAATAACATAGAAGACGTACCAATGCACCACCATTAGATCTTATTTAATAAGTGCATGAGATTTTATTTAATAATAACATATTTAAGTATTCCAAAGATTTACCAACTTCAATCATTTGAATTTTTTAATTAGAGAAAAAAAGAAGACTCGCTCCTCTCGTTTAATTTTTTTAGTTAATAAGAGAGAAAACATTAGAAAATTACAAAAACGTAAATTAAATAGGACGTTTTTTGTGGGAACGGTTGGTGGAAACCTCCTTAGGGAAGTACTAGGATGGGTGACCCCCTGGGAAGTCCTCGTGTTGCACCCCCTCTTTTTCCCTTCGCTTTTTGCCCCCCTACCCCCGTGCTTCCTCTCTTTCGTTTTTTTTTGCGCTCCAGCTTGAGTTTTTCTTATTATAATATGCGGTCGGAATCGTCTTTCCCGGGCGCTTTGGCATGCCAAACCTTCCTTTCAGTACGCTTCGCGATCCCCATTTCCTTTCCTTTCCGGGCGCACGAACATCTATCCTGATCTCGAGCTACAATCCCTGACATTGGTTGATTTTTTGCATATTTATTTATTTTTTAAATAAGTCATGCATCATGATTTGAACCCTTGATCTCATGAGAAATAACATAGAAGACGTACTCAATGCACCACCATTAGATCTTATTTAATAAGTGCATGAGATTTTATTTAATAATAACATATTTAAGTATTCCAAAGATTTACCAACTTCAATCATTTGAATTTTTAATTAGAGAAAAAAGAAGACTGCTCCTCTGTTTAATTTTTTAGTTAATAAGAGAGAAAACATTAGAAAATTACAAAAACGTAAATTAAATAGGACGTTTTTGTGGGAACGGTTGGTGGAAACCTCCTTAGGGAAGTACTAGGATGGGTGACCCCCTGGGAAGTCCTCGTGTTGCACCCCTCTTTTTCCCTTCGCTTTTTTTTGCCCCCTACCCCGTGCTTCCTCTCTTTCGTTTTTTTTTGCGCTCCAGCTTGAGTTTTTCTTATTATAATATGCGGTCTGAATCGTCTTTCCCGGCGCTTTGGCATGCCAAACCTTCCCTTTCAGTACGCTTCGCATCCCCATTTCCTTTCCTTTCCGGCGCACGAACATCTATCCTGATCTCGAGCTACAATCCCTGACATTGGTTGATTTTTTGCATATTTATTTATTTTTTAAATAAGTCATGCATCATGATTTGAACCCTTGATCTCATGAGAAATAACATAGAAGACGTACCAATGCACCACCATTAGATCTTATTTAATAAGTGCATGAGATTTTATTTAATAATAACATATTTAAGTATTCCAAAGATTTACCAACTTCAATCATTTGAATTTTTTAATTAGAGAAAAAAAGAAGACTCGCTCCTCTGTTTAATTTTTTAGTTAATAAGAGAGAAAACATTAGAAAATTACAAAAACGTAAATTAAATAGGACGTTTTTGTGGGAACGGTTGGTGGAAACCTCCTTAGGGAAGTACTAGGATGGGTGACCCCCTGGGAAGTCCTCGTGTTGCACCCCTCTTTTTCCCTTCGCTTTTTGCCCCCTACCCCGTGCTTCCTCTCTTTCGTTTTTTTTTGCGCTCCAGCTTGAGTTTTTCTTATTATAATATGCGGTCTGAATCGTCTTTCCCGGGCGCTTTGGCATGCCAAACCTTCCTTTCAGTACGCTTCGCATCCCCATTTCCTTTCCTTTCCGGGCGCACGAACATCTATCCTGATCTCGAGCTACAATCCCTGACATTGGTTGATTTTTTGCATATTTATTTATTTTTTAAATAAGTCATGCATCATGATTTGAACCCTTGATCTCATGAGAAATAACATAGAAGACGTACCAATGCACCACCATTAGATCTTATTTAATAAGTGCATGAGATTTTATTTAATAATAACATATTTAAGTATTCCAAAGATTTACCAACTTCAATCATTTGAATTTTTTAATTAGAGAAAAAAAGAAGACTGCTCCTCTGTTTAATTTTTTAGTTAATAAGAGAGAAAACATTAGAAAATTACAAAAACGTAAATTAAATAGGACGTTTTTGTGGGAACGGTTGGTGGAAACCTCCTTAGGGAAGTACTAGGATGGGTGACCCCCTGGGAAGTCCTCGTGTTGCACCCCTCTTTTTCCCTTCGCTTTTGCCCCCCTACCCCCGTGCTTCCTCTCTTTCGTTTTTTTTTGCGCTCCAGCTTGAGTTTTTCTTATTATAATATGCGGTCTGAATCGTCTTTCCCGGGCGCTTTGGCATGCCAAACCTTCCCTTTCGTACGCTTCGCATCCCCATTTCCTTTCCTTTCCGGGCGCACGAACATCTATCCTGATCTCGAGCTACAATCCCTGACATTGGTTGATTTTTTGCATATTTATTTATTTTTTAAATAAGTCATGCATCATGATTTGAACCCTTGATCTCATGAGAAATAACATAGAAGACGTACCAATGCACCACCATTAGATCTTATTTAATAAGTGCATGAGATTTTATTTAATAATAACATATTTAAGTATTCCAAAGATTTACCAACTTCAATCATTTGAATTTTTTAATTAGAGAAAAAAGAAGACTGCTCCTCTGTTTAATTTTTTAGTTAATAAGAGAGAAAACATTAGAAAATTACAAAAACGTAAATTAAATAGGACGTTTTTGTGGGAACGGTTGGTGGAAACCTCCTTAGGGAAGTACTAGGATGGGTGACCCCCTGGGAAGTCCTCGTGTTGCACCCCTCTTTTTCCCTTCGCTTTTTTTTTGCCCCCTACCCCGTGCTTCCTCTCTTTCGTTTTTTTTGCGCTCCAGTTGAGTTTTTCTTATTATAATATGCGGTCGGAATCGTCTTCCCGGGCGCTTTGGCATGCCAAACCTTCCCTTTCGTACGCTTCGCATCCCCATTTCCTTTCCTTTCCGGGCGCACGAACATCTATCCTGATCTCGAGCTACAATCCCTGACATTGGTTGATTTTTTGCATATTTATTTATTTTTTAAATAAGTCATGCATCATGATTTGAACCCTTGATCTCATGAGAAATAACATAGAAGACGTACCAATGCACCACCATTAGATCTTATTTAATAAGTGCATGAGATTTTATTTAATAATAACATATTTAAGTATTCCAAAGATTTACCAACTTCAATCATTTGAATTTTTTAATTAGAGAAAAAAAGAAGACTCGCTCCTCTCGTTTAATTTTTTTAGTTAATAAGAGAGAAAACATTAGAAAATTACAAAAACGTAAATTAAATAGGACGTTTTTGTGGGAACGGTTGGTGGAAACCTCCTTAGGGAAGTACTAGGATGGGTGACCCCCTGGGAAGTCCTCGTGTTGCACCCCCTCTTTTTCCCTTCGCTTTTTGCCCCCCTACCCCGTGCTTCCTCTCTTTCGTTTTTTTTTGCGCTCCAGCTTGAGTTTTTCTTATTATAATATGCGGTCTGAATCGTTTTCCCGGGCGCTTTGGCATGCCAAACCTTCCCTTTCAGTACGCTTCGCATCCCCATTTCCTTTCCTTTCCGGCGCACGAACATCTATCCCGATCTCGAGCTACAATCCCCGACATTGGTTGATTTTTTTGCATATTTATTTATTTTTTTAAATAAGTCATGCATCATGATTTGAACCCTTGATCTCATGAGAAATAACATAGAAGACGTACTAATGCACCACCATTAGATCTTATTTAATAAGTGCATGAGATTTTATTTAATAATAACATATTTAAGTATTCCAAAGTATTTACCAACTTCAATCATTTGAATTTTTTAATTAGAGAAAAAAAGAAGACTCGCTCCTCTCGTTTAATTTTTTTAGTTAATAAGAGAGAAAACATTAGAAAATTACAAAAACGTAAATTAAATAGGACGTTTTTTGTGGGAACGGTTGGTGGAAACCTCCTTAGGGAAGTACTAGGATGGGTGACCCCCGGGAAGTCCTCGTGTTGCACCCCTCTTTTTCCCTTCGCTTTTTGCCCCCCTACCCCCGTGCTTCCTCTCTTTCGTTTTTTTTTGCGCTCCAGCTTGAGTTTTTCTTATTATAATATGCGGTCTGAATCGTCTTTCCCGGCGCTTTGGCATGCCAAACCTTCCCTTTCAGTACGCTTCGCATCCCCATTTCCTTTCCTTTCCGGCGCACGAACATCTATCCCGATCTCGAGCTACAATCCCCGACATTGGTTGATTTTTTTGCATATTTATTTATTTTTTTAAATAAGTCATGCATCATGATTTGAACCCTTGATCTCATGAGAAATAACATAGAAGACGTACTCAATGCACCACCATTAGATCTTATTTAATAAGTGCATGAGATTTTATTTAATAATAACATATTTAAGTATTCCAAAGATTTACCAACTTCAATCATTTGAATTTTTTAATTAGAGAAAAAAAGAAGACTCGCTCCTCTCGTTTAATTTTTTTAGTTAATAAGAGAGAAAACATTAGAAAATTACAAAAACGTAAATTAAATAGGACGTTTTTTGTGGGAACGGTTGGTGGAAACCTCCTTAGGGAAGTACTAGGATGGGTGACCCCCTGGGAAGTCCTCGTGTTGCACCCCCTCTTTTTTCCCTTCGCTTTGCCCCCCTACCCCCGTGCTTCCTCTCTTTCGTTTTTTTTTGCGCTCCAGCTTGAGTTTTTCTTATTATAATATGCGGTCTGAATCGTCTTTCCCGGCGCTTTGGCATGCCAAACCTTCCCTTTCAGACGCTTCGCATCCCCATTTCCTTTCCTTTCCGGCGCACGAACATCTATCCCGATCTCGAGCTACAATCCCCGACATTGGTTGATTTTTTTGCATATTTATTTATTTTTTTAAATAAGTCATGCATCATGATTTGAACCCTTGATCTCATGAGAAATAACATAGAAGACGTACCAATGCACCACCATTAGATCTTATTTAATAAGTGCATGAGATTTTATTTAATAATAACATATTTAAGTATTCCAAAGATTTACCAACTTCAATCATTTGAATTTTTAATTAGAGAAAAAAAGAAGACTCGCTCCTCTCGTTTAATTTTTTTAGTTAATAAGAGAGAAAACATTAGAAAATTACAAAAACGTAAATTAAATAGGACGTTTTTGTGGGAACGGTTGGTGGAAACCTCCTTAGGGAAGTACTAGGATGGGTGACCCCCGGGAAGTCCTCGTGTTGCACCCCCTCTTTTTCCCTTCGCTTTTTGCCCCCCTACCCCGTGCTTCCTCTCTTTCGTTTTTTTTGCGCTCCAGCTTGAGTTTTTCTTATTATAATATGCGGTCTGAATCGTCTTTCCCGGCGCTTTGGCATGCCAAACCTTCCCTTTCAGTACGCTTCGCATCCCCATTTCCTTTCCTTTCCGGCGCACGAACATCTATCCCGATCTCGAGCTACAATCCCCGACATTGGTTGATTTTTTTGCATATTTATTTATTTTTTTAAATAAGTCATGCATCATGATTTGAACCCTTGATCTCATGAGAAATAACATAGAAGACGTACCAATGCACCACCATTAGATCTTATTTAATAAGTGCATGAGATTTTATTTAATAATAACATATTTAAGTATTCCAGTATTTACCAACTTCAATCATTTGAATTTTTAATTAGAGAAAAAAAGAAGACTCGCTCCTCTCGTTTAATTTTTTTAGTTAATAAGAGAGAAAACATTAGAAAATTACAAAAACGTAAATTAAATAGGACGTTTTTGTGGGAACGGTCAGTGGAAACCTCCTTAGGGAAGTACTAGGATGGGTGACCCCCGGGAAGTCCTCGTGTTGCACCCCTCTTTTTCCCTTCGCTTTGCCCCCCTACCCCGTGCTTCCTCTCTTTCGTTTTTTTTGCGCTCCAGCTTGAGTTTTTCTTATTATAATATGCGGTCTGAATCGTCTTTCCCGGCGCTTTGGCATGCCAAACCTTCCCTTTCAGTACGCTTCGCATCCCCATTTCCTTTCCTTTCCGGCGCACGAACATCTATCCCGATCTCGAGCTACAATCCCCGACATTGGTTGATTTTTTTGCATATTTATTTATTTTTTTAAATAAGTCATGCATCATGATTTGAACCCTTGATCTCATGAGAAATAACATAGAAGACGTACCAATGCACCACCATTAGATCTTATTTAATAAGTGCATGAGATTTTATTTAATAATAACATATTTAAGTATTCCAGTATTTACCAACTTCAATCATTTGAATTTTTAATTAGAGAAAAAAGAAGACTGCTCCTCTGTTTAATTTTTTAGTTAATAAGAGAGAAAACATTAGAAAATTACAAAAACGTAAATTAAATAGGACGTTTTTGTGGGAACGGTTGGTGGAAACCTCCTTAGGGAAGTTTCCGACGCGTAGAGCTAAAAAAAATACCCGAAATTCCCACAAGAATCGCCTCAATCGGACGTCTGAGCGCAAAGTTATGCCGCGTCAAAGTTTTTGACTATACGGGACATTTTTTTGGCCTGGTAACACGTCCGAATAACTTTTTTGACGATGCCATTGCATTTATCTTTAAGAGAACCATCAAAACAAGTGGTCATACGCGTGAAACAGACATCCGATCGCAGAGTTATGGATGTTTCAAAAAAACTAATGTGTTTGATAACGTACAATGGTTATGCGTTATCCGCCACATCAGTGAATTAAGGTAGAAAATTGGGATTAAGTGATAACGCACAACTATTGTGCGTTATTTTTACGGATAACGCACAACCATTTGTGCGTTATGCCAGATTACGAAAAAAAAATTAGAGGCCACTTTAGTGGCATTTTTAAACAAATGGATTAAACCAAGAAAAAAACCCCTCAAAAATGGTATTTTCAATTGGAAAATACAATGGGAAATACAAGTGGTAGTTTCATTATAAGAGAAATCAACAACTCATCAAGAACTCAATTCATTCTTGCAATAACTTGAACCCATTCAGGATGAAATCAAAAAGGCAAAAAAAAGTAGCAAACCCATGATTCTTTGAATTTTTGTCAATTTTCCTATGCATCAACAAAGCAAAAAATAACCAAGTTTTTAACCATGGAACTAAACTTTCTTTATTTTAGAAGTAGTTGCTCCATCTCAAAACCAACATATCATGGTGTCAGAAAGTTTAATTTGGGGAAGAGGAACAAAGAAAGATTGGGGAGAGGGAGGAAAAGAAGAGAGATTGGTGAGCAATTTGTGAAAACAAGAAATATGGAGAGAAGAATAGTGATTCTTGAAGATGCTTACTGCCATGGATTGCGATGATGTTCAAATTCACGTGCGTCGCCGAATAGAGCTTCTGTTATATTTTCAGCGATGTGGTGGCAGTGGACAGTGGTGGATTGTGAGGGATAGTGGCTGGCTCCTGGTTTGTGAAAGAGAAATTTAGAGTTTTGGTCAACAAATTCCCTTAATAAAATTGTGGAATAATGTTTAAAATGAAAAGACAAAAGTACCCTTACTCTATTAGTAATTAACGGTTGGAATTGACGGTAAAAAGTTTGAGGGTTAAAACTATGCATTTTGATAGTTCGAGGTCATGAACTTACCAATTTTGAATTTACGGTCAAAATAAAAAAAAAATGGAAAAGTTCAAGGGACACTGACACACTTTACCCAAAAAGTAAATAGTATAGGGGATTTTTAAGGAAAGGGAAAATAACCTAGGAGGTCCTTAAACTATTTTGGTTTCTAATTAAGAATCACTAAACTTTTTTTTTTTCAGCCAACGTAAACCTTCCACTTTTTATATCAGCCTGTAAATTTTTTCTGGCAAGAACTCGGCCAAATTTGCTCACATGCCCAGCACGGGTAAGATTGTTAAGAGGTAAAAATGTCCATCCACCTCTTCCCTCCTTCAATAGTAGTAAACGAGCTTCCCTTCTTCCCCATTGTAATAAAAGCCCTAATTTTTCACTTTCTTCTTCAATCTTTCACCAAAAACTTAACCTCTTTCACTTATGTTCTTTCTCCCTCTCTATCCCCTTTTGTATTTGTGAATTGAAAAATGTATGGAACTTCAAGGAAGAAGAAGACAAGACCACTATGTGAGTGTGAACTCGGCACTGCAGTGCTTCTGTGGAAAACCAAGTGTTGTGAGAACTTCATGGACAAATGATAACCCAGGAAGGTGATTTTCAGGCTGTGAAAAATATGGGGTAAATGATTCTCTTGGTTCAATTTGTCTGCAATTAGAGCTTTGTTAAAGCTTTTGCTGCTAAAAATAAGCTATCATCTTTTGTATGGTTTGATCCTCCTATGTGTGCTAGAGGTTCAGCTTTGATTTCGAGTTTGTTGAGAAAGATGGATCAAATGGAAGAAGAGAGAGATAAAATAATCATTGAAATGTTAAAAGGGATTGAATTGAAAACAAAGGAAATGAAGGAGTTGAAACTGGTTTGTTGTAGCTTGATTGTGGATGGATTTTTTGTTTTTTATTTTTTTATTTTTTGTTGATAAGTACTTGGATGGATAGATTGTGAGAATTATTGTGTTGTTTGGTTGGTTTTAGTGTTTAGATAGAATTTCTTGGGTTAGGAAAGGTTATAAATGATGTAAATTTGATGACTTGAATCAATGAAATGAATTTCTTGTCTTAGGAAAGGTTATAAATGAAATCAATGTAAATCCGATCGGCTAGTTCAACCGATTTTTGACTAAGTTTGGTTGTTTTATTTTCTACTGATTTTTTGAGAAAACCAGACCGCTCTAAGGTCCGGTTCTCGATTCAACCTATTGGACCGGGTAGTCCGGTCCAGTCTGATTTTCTCAACACTACCATCAAGCCCTAAATTTTTCTTCAACTAGCCTTAAATCAAACTCTTAGAGCTTGCAAGCATACATACAACTTGTGAAACACTTTCCCTCCTCTTTCCTCATCATAATATGTGTTACAATATACAATAGGTCTATGGTTGGACCTCCTTAGCTCCTCACAGTAATCCCATATCATTTGTATTAATCCATATACTTACCATATATAATTCTCTTGGCCACAGCAATGGCCTTGTAAACCTTTGTTCTTTGATATAAACATAGATATATCCCTCTGAGCCTTGTCTTGAAACTCTATTACAACCCCATTATCACTTTTGAAATCATCCAAGTACCTTCTGGCCAAGTACTTGTATGTTGTAAGTTTGTGGTGGAAGGTCCTTGAAGATACATGTTTATCTTGTAGGTTGTAGGTTTTGACTTGCCAAGTTGTTGTGCCTGTCACTATAGATGCCAATATATGCCAAGTACAATTCTCACTATGACATCTAGCCCTTGCCCTTTTCAGCTCATTCTTCTCAAATCTTACTTCTCTTCCCCACCTAAACCCATGATTAATGACTGTCTTTCTTACCTCCTTAGCTGTCTTGAATATTATTCCCACACTAAATACAAGATTATATATATCACTCTTTGCATTAGGACATCTTAGCCTACTTGTAGTAACATCATCAACATCACTTTCTTCACTGTTAAATAATTTAGAATCAGAATAGTCATATTTAGTACCTTTCTCTGCCTCAGAATCATGTTGGTCATACAATTCCATGTACGAATTACTGTTACAAACCCATTCTTTTTTTAGCTTCCTTCTAAACTCTTCATTTCTCATTGCTAAATCAAGTTCTATTGCAGGTTTTGTAGCCGCTTCTATTGGAAATCCTTTTGTAGTTGCATCTTCTATTTGCTGCTTCTATTGTAGCTTCTTCTGATGCAGCTGCGGTTGATGTTTGTGATGGAATTAAACAAATAAAACCCAAGAATTAACCTTACTCAATAGATCATTTAGAATAAAGAATCGAAATATGTACCTTGATCCATGAAAATTGAGTGATTTGAAGATCGGATTTGAATCTTCTTATTGTTATGTACGCAACTGTTTTCCTCAAAGAGATGGGGACTTTTAGAGGTGGCGAATGGTCTAAAGCATGTGTGCAATCATAACCCTAATATATAGATGTATTTGCTAAACAGCCCATCATAGTTTTGCAATACAATCCCTAGGTTTCTACACATTTATAAAGAGACCCCACACTTTTATTAAGATGACAGACCCACCTATATAAATATACATTACGTTAATTGGGTCTCAAAATATATATAATAAACACATAGTTAAATAAGCAATACATGTACGTCTACATGTTCAAATGCTATATAAATACGTGTGAGCATGAATTAAGTCCAAAGATCTAACAATCTCCCACTTTGACTAATATTCATGTATACACTTGTCCAAACAATTATGTGATTGTCACTGTAGTAGCTAGCACACTTTAATTTGTCATCTTAAACTAACTCTGCCCATTAATTTCATTAATACACGGATCAAAGACACTTTCACTGCATTAAAAGAACAGTTAAACCTATCATTGCTCACATGCATTAATTCAACTTAACGACCTGAGTTGAGTGTGGATGTGTAGCATGGAAATTACATGAGAATGTAACCTATGCATGCCTATTTCCAATTGGTCCAACAAAATTGAGATCACTGTAGCATATAAATAGGAAATGAACAACTCAACAACATAGTCTCAATTAGCAAATGGTAAAAAAATTATTGTCATATTAACAATAATAAATAAATAAAGTATGAGCATAAATGTATATACAGACTCCCACTGAACTTAGACTGTGATACCCCATAACCCTGCCACTAGGTCAACTGCGGCTGAGTAAGGTATCTGTGTGTCTCTCGGCACTAGACTATAAGTCCCAAAATAACGAAAACCCAACCCTGGGGCAACACTAAAAGTATATACACAGAATATACAACGACAAAAAAAAACTTAAAATAAACATGTTACCACTAGTTCGTTCCAAACACAAGATTTAAAAAAAACTTCTTAAAACTGTTGCAATACAAAATAAGAGTCTTATACCAACAAAACCTTATGATAATATAAACAGGAGAACTTTACACCTGACCCAAGTCTAAGTAAAAAAAACAAAACATAATATGTGCCAACCAAAGCATAAACATATCCTTCTAGAGAGATATGGTCCAAGATTCTATGCCCGCAACTTCAACGACTTATCTACCTCCGTTTATCCTGAGTTGATCTGAGGAGAAAACATGAAATGGAAAGACGTGAGCGCGAACGCTCAGTGAGTCCACGTGTGTGTGCATCTCAGTGATTTCTTTGAAATAATGATGATGCAATTTCACGAAATAATTTTATGCAATATTCTAAAAAACATCTTATTTTAACAATACTGATACATGAACCAGAATAAAGGTTTCGAGCGTAGCTGGGAAGTCTGACCGAATCAAGACACATCAGCGCAACTTCTACACCCAAATGCAAAGAAACACGCAAAGCTACAATCGGGCTCAACGGACAAGGTCCGGATCCCAAAACGAGGTCATCGGAAACAAGTTCGCCATCTAGTAGTCAGTACCAGCCCAACACCATACAAGCGCTCGATTACCAAACAACTGCTCTCCCAAAACTGTTCAAAACATCAGGCTACAGATTCTTGGGGCACCCACCAGGTCTACCCTGGGACCAACCTCGGTGTCAAGCCCCTCCTGACTCTTCACTAGGCGGTCGAATCCCACTGCAAAGCATGATGCGGTGTCCACGTAGACCGATTGGGCCACACCCTCCGTGGTCTACGCCCCTCTTCAAGTGGATCCACTCTCCCGAGTCTAAATCGTCCAGGCCATCGGAAGAGGCCCTCATACGGGGGACTAGCCACGTACAGTGCATTCCTCTGACGCTTCTGAACACATCAACATAATCCAGAACTGTAACTCTGATCAGAATGGGGTTTCTCATGTGTTTACAAAAAAAAGAGAGGCCGCTTGACTGGCCGTTAAGACAGAATCAAGTCATGAGTATTTAATAAAAATCCCCATCCACTAGTTCACACCATGTTTATCTAAATTCACATAAATATGCCAGATGTATACTCATGCATGTCAAAACAGTGTAGCTTTTCTAACTAGAACATTTTACCAACATATATAAATTTTCCTAGAAAACTTGTATACAGTAAAATCCTGCTTCACAGCAATTATGAACCATTTTAAAAAAACCACACCTATATGGAGCACGACTCCTATGCATCGCCTAAGAAAACAAGTAACACATTATGGAGAACATCTCTGAAAAACATGCTAAATTGTACATGCTGAATGTAGTAAATATTTTCTAACAAATTCAGGAAACACCCCTTACAAGGCCCGTAGTATTTACAAATATTAGAAAATAGGGTTTTGTAGACTCACCTGGATGTGGCTCTGGTACTATAAATCCTACAAACACGATACCAACAAACATTTAAGTACAAATTCACACGTTTCTATTCATCTCCAAAAATATAAAAGATGATAACTTCTTACGAATCTAGGATATAACTGCACGTATACTAATCTAATGAGCCTACACTTCTTATCCCATCATACTAAAATCATATAAACTCACCAGTGATACCAAAAATATATATATATACTAACGCCATATACAAAAATTAGGTGTATACATATATATCAAGATTAGTTACGCAAGTCAAGTGTACCAAAATTATAAATACAGACTATAAGTGTTAACATCATTTTCTAGGGTCATTTATAAAAATGCATATCAAATTTATGAATGCCAAAACTAGTTACAAAAGTTATATATAAAAATATATATAAAGTTATGTACTTAAATATATAGATAAACAAGACGTTATTCACTAAAATTATTTATATAAAAAGAAGGTTCCATATATACTAAACAAAAATACATATGCACATAATTACCAACTATATATATTAAAGTTATTTACAATGATTATACATACCACAAACATGCATACATATATAAAGTTATATATTAAAATTCATTTGCAACAATTATACATATATATATTAAGACTTCATATCCTACAATTAGGTATACATCCCCATGCATGCAAATATATAGATATACAAAACCTCAAATATATTTTTATATATACAAGCTTCACGTGAGGAAAAAATATATATTACTAAGACCATGCATGTAAATATATATATATATAAATTGGTTATTAATTACAAACCTCTCAATAAGGTATTAAAATGGATTAGACATCATATTCCTAATAAAAAGGATTTATTAGATCGATTATATGAGGCTTTAATATTTTCTAAATTTGATTTAAAATCAGGATATTGGCAAATTCAGATAGCTGAAGAAGACCAATATAAAACAGCTTTTAATGTGCCTATAGGCCACTTTGAATGGAAAGTGATGCCTTTTGGTTTGAAAAATGCCCCTTCTGAATTTCAGAAGATTATGAATGATATATTCATACCATATAGTGACTTTATATTAGTCTATATAGATGATATCTTAGTATTTTCTAAGAATGTTCAACAACATTTTGAACACTTAGACATTTTTAAAAAATTAGTCATACAAAATGGTTTAGTTATATCAAAACCTAAAATGGTTTTATTTCAAACCAATATTAGATTTCTAGGTCATAATATTGAAAAGGGAAAAATAATTCCTATTAATAGAAGTATAGATTTTGCTTCTAAATTTCCAGATGAAATTCTGGATAAAACACAATTGCAAAGATTCTTAGGAAGTTTAAATTATATTTCACCTTATTATAAAAATTTAGCTTCTGATACAACTATCTTATATGATAGGTTGAAAAAGAAGCCTAAACCATGGACTTCTCAGCATACTGAGACAGTCAAAAGAATAAAAGAAAGGGTTAAATCCCTGCCTTGTTTGGTTTTAGCTAACCCTACTTGGCCAAAAATTATAGAAACAGATGCCTCTGATATTGGCTATGGTGGTATTTTAACCCAAATTTCTCCTGTTAATAACTCATTACATTTAGTCAGATATCATTCTGGCAAATGGACTGATAGTCAGAGAAATTATGCAACAGTTGCTAAAGAAATTTTAGCAATTGTTAAAAGTATTTTACAATTTCAAGATGATTTATATAATCAGAAATTTACTGTTATAACAGATTGCCAAGCGACAAAATTTATGTTTAATAAAGATTTTAAGCATGATGTTTCTAAACACATGTTTGCTAGATGGTAAGCTCATTTAGCCCCATTTGATTTTGATATTCTTTATAAGAAAGGTGAAGATAATAATCTTCCTGATTTTCTAACGCGTGAATATTTACAGCATGCAGGGCAGGGGCAATAATCCTCGCGGCAGAGGCCGAGGCAGAGGTCATACCTCTCAGCCTAAAGAAAAGAATGTCATCATTCAGCATGGCAACAAGAAGTTAATAACTCAAAATCTGACTCATATTCCAGAGAATGAAGCTTCGTTATATGAAGAGTTCAAAAGGCAGTATCTTGCTACTCAACAATAGAAAGAAGGTGCCTCTTCCTCATCCTATGCACAGGTGTTATCCGAAGAGGATTCTAAACCCTCTTATTATACTCATCCACATAAAGAAATGATATTTCTTTTAGAACCAAAGGATTTACAATGGAAAGAAAATCCATGGTTGTTGATGAACAGATATCTTGATGTGGCATCATATACAGCTACATCATATAAACAAAGACAGTATTATGAGCAAATTCTGAAAGAATGCTCTTGTGAGATTACACACTTTTATCCTGGAGGTATCAAAACAGGAAATATTTATAATTTTAGCAAAATCGTTATTAAAAAGATTTTAGCTATTGAAGAGTGGGGTATTTCTCTTCTCAGAGAAAGGGAATTTATAATTCCTGGAACTAAAAATAGTCTTAAATATAATTATTGGGACTATGTGGATGCATTTCATAGAGCATTTCTATATGAAAATCCAACCAAGAAACATACTTGGTTGATCAAAATTTGTGGGAATGTTTATAACAATCCTCTACCTAGTTGGGTTTTAACATGGTGGAACACATATGGGACATCAGCCCAAATTCTTCCTGAGCAGTTTAAAACTCTATATGGAGAATGGATTAATATTTCCCCAAAAGTCTCTGATTATATCAGTCTAGACTTAGCATCAGAAGAAATTGCTTCTTTATTATTCTTTATAGAATTTTCTATTCCCTGGGTCTGGAAATGGACTCCAGAATTGGGTTATACTCCACAAAATATACCATGTATGCGTAGAGCTACTCATAGTAGATTTTGGGATCGACTACTCAAATTTGATCCTGAAACAAAAGCCATTCATGGTCAAAATATTTTGGATGAAATCAAATACAAAGTTGCTGTTTATAAACAAAAGCAATCTTCTGGTGATGTGAAACAGACTAATCCGTTTAGTCAATTAGCTTCAATGCTCAAGCTACAAAAAGATGTGATACCTAAAGAAGATTTGATTAAATCTTATATGCAAGAACTCAAGAAGGAGCTTATTAAAAATCTGCTCCCTGCCGACAAAACTGATATATCTATGGCTGGATCTTCTAATGAAGACTGTTTAGCAGGGGAATCACAAGACCCTGAGGATGATATGCTGGAAGATGATCTTGATGAAGATAAGATTGACCATATGGTCAATGAAATTGAAGATGCGGCACGACAAGCAATAAAGTGAAAGCCTGCCGACACCCATGTGCTGCAGTCCTATCAAATTTGTCACCAAGTGTCCGAGTGGGACCATTTCATAGAATAATAGACCTCAATTATATGTAATAGTACTAGCTACTATTCGGATTTGAAATCCATTTGTAATAGAATAGATAATTTGGTTGGCGTCCGTTCTCCTCCTTGTCTATAAAAGGAAGGGAAGTCTTCATAAGCAGGACACACAACTAAGAACTACTAGACATTCCTAGTACTCTCCTTCTCCCCCTTTCATTGTAAAAATTCTCCTATATCAATAAGAAGTTTGAAGTTTTCTTCTTCATCCCTGGTAATCTCTCTTCTCTTTTCCTTATTTTTATTCTGCTTTTATTTTGTTTATTTTATATTATTGCATTAAGGATTAGCCTCATGGAGGGCTAAATCCTTTCATGTTAAACTATGGTATCATATATCTCATGAGAATTATGTTGTGAAGATCCTTATTTTGTCTGGATGGTTAGCAGTCTAATGTAAGGATCCAGAATAGGTTATGATCAACATATATCTAAGATATATAAATACTAAAACTAGACATGCAAAAATATATACTACATATATATTTGAAAATATAAATAATTACGTGTACTGAATATATATATATATAAAAGAGAATACTTTAAAATTATTTACCAAAAATTTAGGTAGATATAAACCATTTTAGGTAAAAGAATTATACCAAGAAAAACTAAATAAATTTATATAAGATTAAATAAGAAAAATCAACACAAAAATAAAAAATTAAACAAATCATACTAGTACTAAATGACTAACAAAAAAGAAAAAGATTGAGCAAGACACACAAATGAATCAAAACAGCAACAAGAAAGAGGGAAAAAAAAGAAAAAATGGCAGAAAGAAAAAGGCAGAAAAAGAAAGCAAGGACAAGAAGGGGAAAAGGAGAAAAGGAAAAAAAATAAAACAAAAAGAAAGAAATAATACCTGTTGCTGCTGTTGGGGAAACCGAGAGGAGAGGGTAGAAAAGAAAAAATTCAGCAACTTTCTCTCCCCTCATAACCCATATATATGTATATATATATATAGGCATACCAAAGTGCATGCAAGATGCCAAGTGGCACTTCATGCTTGACAAGTGGCCAAAAAAAAAAAAAAAAAAAAAAAAACCAACCATAAAATCTATTAATAATAAATAAATAAAAATAATAATAATAAAATCAAAATTAATAAAAATTAGTATTTCTCCATAAAAAGAAAATATACCACGTTAATCCTATATAAGACTACTGAGTATCCCAGATCACTAAAAAGTACGTACCATAAATTCTTAGGTTTTACTACGCTAGACCCCGGCTACTACGTTAACGTCACTCACCCTCTCAAGATCTCCCGAGGTACTTACCGAGTGGGGCGTTACATAGACATCATCTAAAGATACAACACTTATATGGGTAGTATGTTCTATAAAGACCATCGGTGTCAATACTTTAGTTAGCGGATCCGCAAGAATAAGCTCAATACTAATTATACCATTCTAAACTCGCTCTTTTATAACTAGAAACTTGAGGTCTATATACTTAGATTTTGTTGAGCTCCTATTATTGCTAGAATAGTAGACTGCAACTTTGTTATCACAAAATAATTTAGTGGTCTCTCAATATTGTCAATCACACGCAGTCCTGTAATGAAATTACGTAGTCAAATAGCTTGATTTGATGCCTCAAAACATGCTATAAATTCTGCCTCCATAGTTGAAGAAGCAATGAGCGTCTATTTGACACTTTTCCATGATACAACCCCTTCAGACAGTAGAAAAGTATATCCTGATGTAGATCTCATGCTATCTTGACATCCACCTAAGTCGGAATCTGAATACCCAACGATCTCAAGTTTATCCGACTTTCTATAAGTGAGCATATAATGTTTGGTTTTCTGAAAATACCTCATGACCCACTTGGCTGCTGTCTAATGTGCAGGACCCGGATTACTCAAATATCTGCCCAGCATACCAACTATGAATGCAAGGTCTGGACATGTGCAGACTTGTGCATACATAAGGCTTCCGAATACTGAAGTATAAAGAATACCTTCCATTTGCTTGGATTCAAAGTCATTATTAGGATACTGTTTGAGATTAAACTTATCTCCTTTAGCCATAGGAGTATCAAGAGGTTTACAATCTTGCATTCCAAATCACTGTAATACCTTCTCGATGTATTTCTTTTGTGATAATCCAAGAATTCCCCGAGAACGATCTCGATGAATTTGGATTCCTAATAAAAAAAGACGCTTTACTAGGATCTTTCATCTCAAATTGCTTCGAGAGAAATTTCTTAATTTCATGCATTAAACCTAATCGTACTAGAAAAATGTACTTATTTTTATAGAAGTTGTGATACACACAATCATCCACAACGTTTATATCAAAACCAAAAGATAATATCATATTGTGAAATTTATAGTACCACTGACGAAAGGCTTGTTTGAGCCCATAAATGGATTTCTTAAGTTTACAAACCAATCATTCAGAATTTTTGGATTCTAAACTTTCAGGTTGTACCATATAAATTGTCTCATCAATGTTCCCATTGAGAAAAGTTGTTTTGAAATCTATCTGATGTAACTCAAGATCAAAATGTGCCACTAGTGCCATAATTATTCTAAAAGAGTCTTTCGAATAAACAGGAGAGAAAATCTCTTTGTAGTGAACGCCTTTCTTTTAAGTAAATCCCTTAGCGACTAGACGCGCTTTATATCTCTCCACATTGCCTTATGAATCTTTTTTGGTTTTAAAAACCCATTTACAACCAATTGGTTTCACACCTTCTGGCAAAGGAACGAGATCCCACACGTCATTGTCTTTCATGGATTGAATTTCTTCACCCATGGCATCTATCCATTTACGAGCATTCGAGCTTTCAATGGCTTGACAAAAAGTGATTGGATCATCTTCTGCCGAGTCAATGTTTTCCATATGCTCATTGAGATACACAACATAGTCATCTGAAATTGCACTTCTTCTTTCTCGGATGGATCTTCTTAAGGGCACTGGTTCTTGAGGTTGTTGAGGTTGCTCCAGAGGAATAAAAGGTTGAGGAGCGACTGGATGATCAATTTCAGGAGAGTCTGTTGATCTATATTATGAGGAAACACAACATTGACTTGTACAGAATTTTGTTCTTGAACAAGATTAGATACGAGAACCTGTACATGTTCAAGAACAACACTAGGAACGAGAACTGAATACTCATTAAAGACAAAGTTTCTTGCCTTATTTTCCCTCCCAACCTCAATATCCTCAAAGAACAGGGCATTTCTCGTCTTAAAAAATGTTCTATCTCGGGAATTATAAAACTTGTAACCCCGTGATCGTTCAGAGTATCCAACAAAATTGCAACTAACTGTTCTTTCATCCAATTTCTTCTCATTAGGCCTATAAGGCCTTGCCTCAGCTGGACATCCCCATACCCTTAAATGTCTTAAGATAGGTTTCTTACCTATGCACAACTCATATAGGGTTTTTGTTGTTACTTTAGTTGGAACTCTATTTAATATATAGACTGCAGTTTTAAGTGCATCCACCCAGAGTGATTATGGTAAATTAGTATGACAAATCATACTTCTTACCATGTTCTTAAGGTTCTATTTCGTCTCTCAGGAACTCCATTCATGCTAGGTGACCCTGGCATAGTATAATGAGGGAAGATCCCACACTCTTCTAAGAATTTGGCAAATGGCCCTAGACGTTGTTCACCTGAACCATAATTTCTGCCGTAATATTCATCTCCACGGTCAGATCTGATGCATTTAATCCTTTTGCCTAGTTGATTTTCAACTTTAACTTTAAATGCTTTGAACTTATCCAAGGCCTCTGATTTCTCATGTATCAAATATAGGTAACCATAACGAGAGTAATCGTATACTGTTGACCATTCCAAGAAGCTACAGAGAATAGTCCACATATATCCATATGTATTAGTTCTAAGACGTCTTTAGATCTCTTGGCACCTACCCTTTTCTTGTCTGTTAATTTCCCTTTAATACACTTGACACATATTGTATTATTCGAAGTGTCAAGCATGTCAAGAATTCCTTCAGATACAAGTCTGTCAATTCTCCTTTTGGACATATGACCTAATCTTTTGTGCCAAAATGAATAGGAGTTCTCATTAGTTAATTTTCGTTTGGTACTGCGTGTACTTACACACAAGGATTCATTAGTAGAAGTAGTCTCAAGCTCATATAAATATCATGAGAATATAAAATCCAGTTCCCAACAATTTAGAATCAAAATAGAGACGACACTGTCTATTACCAAATGAACAGAAAAAACTTTCTTTGTCTAAAACAGGAATAGAAACTAAATTCCATCTAAATGACGGTACAATGAATGTCTCTTTTAATTATAAAAATAAACCAGTCTTTAATGATAATTTAAAAATGCCTATAGCTTGGACTTCTGTCGTACTGCCATCTACCTTATAGATGAAGTTCATCATCCTTTGTTTGGCGGTAACTCTGGCAACCCTGCATAGATATACTTATGTGAGTAGTGGCAGTTGAATCTAACCATCAAGTATATTTTGGCACTGAAACTAAATTAACCTCTGAACAGACAAGTTAGAGGCATACCTTTCTTCATACGCCATGCGTGATACTTGGGGTATTCCTTCTTAATATGAGAGGGATCTTTGCAGGACAAAACACTTTATATCTTTCGACTGTTCCTTCTGTTTTTTTCGCTATGTATCCACAGTTATTTTGCCCTTTCTTTTCTTGTTACCTTCTGAGAAAGTGAGATTAACACTCTCGACCTTATATTGCCTCATTCTCTCTTCCTCTTGCACTAAACGTGAGATGAGTTTATTAACTGTCCATTTGTCCTTTTGACAGTTGTAACTTATCTCAAATTGGCCAAATTAAGGAGGAAGAGACATTAAAACAAGGTACACAAGTAGATTATCAGGAAGATCCAACTTCAGTGTCTTAAGTTTTGATATAATATGAGAAATCTCGAGAATGTATTTCCTAATGTTTCCCGAACCATTGGACCTCATGGTAGTGAGTTTACGCAATTGCATAATAATCTCTACCTTTTCGCTTTTTATAAAGCGTTGTTTCAACTGTTCGAGAAACTTAATTGCATTATTCTCATTTGTCATGTTAGCAAGAAAAGTCTCTAGAGTTGTACTCTTCATGATCATTAGACTTAACCTATTTGACTGTTCCCACTGAGACATTTCCCTCCATTGTTCAGAGGTACTAGTATCCGTCAGCTCAGTTGGTCGTGGCTTCCTAATGGCCAAGTCCAGATCCAGACAACCCAGATGAATTGCAACCTTATCTTTCCAAGCTTTAAAGTTGGTACCATTTAATGGAAAAATATTACTCAAATTAGCAGATAATTGAGCAACAAAGATACCAATAACTGTAACATAAAACATAATATAACAAAAATAAATAAAGCTCACTCATATATGTATATATATAATTTTAACAATTCATGGGCTATAGTCATAACAAATCTAATCACAAGAATATCGGTGGACAAAGAGTTAGCTTGCAAGTGATTTTCTTGATGCAGTTTTCGAGCACTAATAGTAAAATCCAGTCAAGTATCAAGCCTTCCTTTGGGCCAACTTAACACTTATTATGGATACTTAATAACTATTACATGTTCATCACCAGATGCGTTTGTAACTCTCACCCTGACAATAACAATCTTTCTTTGGGCCGATTGCTACCCGCATAAGAAATACAAAACACGACATCTAAGTAGTTTACTATTGAAAGATTTTCATGGGAGAGCCTACTTTGGTAGGATGTCACTTCCACCAATCAATATGAAGCTACTAGACATGCTTGTTAAAGTAACCTTAAGTTGTTATGAATTAAAAAAATTTAAGTACATATTGTTCCGTATATTGTATGTATCAAAAATTCAATTATGATACATATAAGAATCACATAATAGATATATAACCATTATATATGTATAATCATAACCAAAAAAAAAAAAATTATGTTGCTGTTTCTGTTAAGCGTTGTTGCACTGATTCAAGTTCAGCCTTTGTTGGGGTTTGGTGCTCTGATTCAGTCTGCATTTGTTCTATTGGAGCATATTCGTTGGTTTGCTTTTCAATCTCCACTAGTTTTCCTATTTCTCTTGCCTACTATTTTTCTCTTACCAACTGCATTTGATTTGTTCCTATTTCTCAAATCATCATTCAAATTCTTTTCAAAATCTTCAGCGTCCTGCTTACCAAAATTCTCAATACACTCAATCCATAACCTTTCATCATCATCGCTGTTTTCTTATTCATAGTCCGTAATTTCCATTGAGCACAAGAATCTTCACCATCCTCATTATCAAAAAGTCTAAACTTTACCCACTTTTTTTTTTCAGTACTAGCTTCATATGAGATTACACTAGGTGGACTAAATTCATGCTTTAAGAATATCTCAATTTCATACATTCTTTCTATTATTTCGCACATCTTGAGCACATCAACATCACTCATAGAAAAAAAAAAAACCCAGCTAAGTGGACCATCGACAGTAGGGTCAATGTAATAATACCCAATATTTAGCTCTATAACCTAAGGAAAGTGCTTTTTTAGCCAACATTATAATGGTTACCTTTCCAGTACACACTAGTCATAATAATTTACTTTACTCCCTCTATACTGATTGGTGTATTTTTATTGTAAAAACCCCTAATAAAGAACCTAGTTTGTCCCATTAAAATAACATAATATAAGCAACAAAATATTAGAGGAAAAGAAACCAATACAACATTAAAAAAAAAAAACACCATACTAAACATACTAATTTCATTTAAAAAAACCTTAAGTACAAAAATACATGAACAAACTCCATTTTTACACAACATCTTTTAGAAATTGAAATCCAAATTAAACTTTTAAAGAATAAAACAAACTAAGTAATGTGAAATTTAAACCTTTAAACGTTAACCTAACAAATTTTTTTACCGCAATTTTTTAATCGTATAACTTACTATATTCGAGGACTGTGATGTGCTTCCTTGAGATATATTCTGAGAATTTCAGAATTAAAACTCTTTACAAGAAGGTGAAGGAAGGGTTAGCGTTAGAAAAGTGAAATAAGGGAAAGAGACAGTAAAATGTCTGAAATGGAGGGAAGAGAGGTGGGCAGACTTTTTTACCCCTTAATCTTTATACACGTGCTGGGCACATGAGGAAATTCAATCAGATCTAGTCGTAGGAGGTGTGGCAAAGACTTTACAGTTAAATACTTACAGTGCTGGAAAAAAATATTTAAGAATTCTTAACGAGAAATAAAATAGTTTAAGGACCTCTTAGCTATTTTCGAGAAGGAAAGGGGGCCGATAAAGGCAACTCAGGAATCTATAAGGATAACTCAAAAATTTTCAAAAAATTCATTTTCCTTTCTCTCACTTTCTCTCTCTACATACTTTCTCTCTAACTTTTCTAAAAAAACTCCCAACTTTGAACATTACGAAACGAAATTAGAAGAAAATATGGATCCTTTTGAAGAATCTCTGCAAGAAAATGATGGCTTTGAGGTAAGAAATCGATTTCTTTTTTTTCACATTTTCGGGGGAGCTTTCTTCCAGATTGGGCGAAAGTCACAGGGACTTTTGCTCAATCTGGGCGAAAGTGTGCCCGAAAATGTGAAATTTTTTTTTTCTGTTTTTTGTTTTTTTAGGGTTTTCTTTTTGTAATATTAACTTTTCATTATACATGAACAGGGTGATGAAGATCTAAATACCTTTGAAGAATTTCTAGATCTGGAAGAATATATCGATCTTGGACATTTATTTACAATTGACCGAATATTTAGTTCGAAAGATGAGTTAGTGGAGTGGGCAAAACAAATTGCAATGAATGCGAAGACATATTCAATCATAACTCGGTATCAAAGAGTCAGAACATTTGACCGTCGACCGTAGGTCACATTGGCTTGCGAACGCGGAGGCTCAATAAAAAAATATAAAAAACTAATAGTCGACGATGAGCAAGAAGAAATACCAAAAAAAAAGCGTAGATCGTATGGGACAAAAAATGTGGTTGTCCATTTAAGCTAAAGGGAGAGCAAATGGCAACAAGTGAAAATTGGCAATTGTTCGTACATAACGGGAGGCACAACCATAAAATAGTTGTTTACAGTCACGGTCATGCTCAATCTGCAAGACTTACGGAGTAGCAGTCGCAGCAGACCGAGCAGTTCAGGAAGAGTCATGTTCCACCTCGCAATATATTACGATTTTTTCGAAAACAAGACGGTGGTGCAGTTAGGTAAGTTATAAGGGAATTATTAGATTATTTTTAATACTTTATTTAAATATTTTAGATTTGTTTTTATTCCATTAATAAATATAAAATTTTGATGTATGTAGTTCCCAAAAAATTTACAATGTTGTTGCCAAGATTAAGAGGAACCAGATGTAGGGAATAAATACGGTAGAGGAAGTTCTCCGCTTAAGTGCAGAAAGGGGCTACACCGTTTTCTATAGAAATGGTGAGGACAGCAACGTACTTAGTAATATTTTCGTTGCACACCCGACATCAATTGCAATGATTAGAACATGCCATATGTACTGATAATGGATACGACGTATAAAACGAACAAGTAAGTACTATAGTGGATTAATTGTATTATTAGATATCTTTATTAATTTATTCGCACAAACATTTAAATTTAAAAATTTTTTTAGTAAATAGTTAATAATATTTTTAAGTCCGTGAAAAAATATTAGTGAATGTTAATATTTAAATTTCCCGCTTATTTTTTAAGGTACAACATGCCACTATTAGAATGTGTAGGGATGACTCTAACAAGAAAGAACTTCACAGTGGCAACAACTTTTATGTGCAATGAACAGACAACAACATACAGATGGGTTCTTCAACAAATCAAGCACTTATATTTTACATATGCTATGTCAAATGGTCAGGGTTTGGCTATCAATGAAGGAGAGCCTCTAGTTGTTCTTACCAATAGGGAAAGTGGACTAATGCCATTAATTGATGATGTGTTTAGCAATTCATATCATATGTTATGTAGAAGACACATCGATAAGAATGTGTTGGCAAAGTTGACTGAGATGGTGAAAGATGAAGAGGTGGCTCAACGGTTCGTGAATGGTTCTTGGAGGAAATTAATTAATGAACTAGATGAGGTGGAATATCAAAGAAAGTTGGAAGTATTGAAGACTAGGTGGCGAAGCAGGCCCGACTTTTTACATTACCTGTTCAGTACATGGTTGAATCCATTTGCCTATAAATTTTGCAGGGTTTGGACCTCTCAATTGTTGCATTTTGGGGTAGAGACAACGAACCGTGTTGAGAGTGAACATTCGGTGTTGAAGCTGTGGCTATCAACGTGTCACGGTGATTTGGACACCGTATTTTTTAATATTGACTCTCTCATCCAAGCTCAAATCGCAGAAATTAAATACTCTTTGGAAATTTTAAGACTTAAAGAGAAGTATGGCACGAAGAGTAATCCCATCGTGAAGAATTTATGTAATAAAATTAGTCATCTGGGATTGAAGAAAATAATGGATGAGTTAAAGAAGGCACGTCAGATGGTAGAAGAACCGGGCAGTAATTGTCTGCATTATTTAAGGAAGTCGCACGGTCTACCATGTGCATGTGAGCTTGTTAATCGGTGCCAACATTTAATACCAATCCAAGAGGAAGATGTTGTAATCTGTTAGAGATAACTAGAAATTGATTCTGATATTCCTGAAGAACACCATAGAGATATGGAATCCGAAATGCGTGAGCTCACTTTACTGTTACAGGAAATTAGTACTGGTCCAATTTCTAATGTCCGGGAAGTTAGGCGACTCATCAAAGGTGTTATACATCCGCTGTTGCCTGATTATCCTTGTCGGCTGTTGTCAACCCTCCCAGAGACCGCAGTCACGAAGGGACGACGGAAGACAAATTCTACCAAAAGGGATAAGTCTCACTGGGAATACGTCTCCATCGCACATAAGAAGATAGGAAAGTCCAACGGTTCAGGTGTTGGGTCTGGTAGCGGTTCAGGTTCTAATCCTAGTCCTCGTGGAAGAGGTAGGCCGCCTCATAGCAGTAGGAGTAAGGGCAGAGGATGTAGCAGTGGTAGGTCCAGTTTATCAACCGTTGTAAGTCCGGATTCGCTGCCAGTGCCATTCCCTTTCAAGAATGCATTTACAGGGTTTATGTATCAATTTATACAAAACTAGAAGAATGTAGTTGGAGATGGTTAGGAGTAGGGGACAGAGGACGTAGCAGTGGTAGGTCCAGTTTATCAACCTTTGTAAGTCCGGATTCACCGCCAGTGCCATTCCCTTTCAAGAATGCATTTCCAAGGTTTATGTATCAATTTATAAAAAACTGGAAGAATGTGGTTAGAGATGGTAATTGTGGTTTTAGGGGTGTATCAAATTTCTTGTTTAGGGACGAAAATCATTGGGTTGAAATTCGTAGAAGAATGAGCTATGATTTACGACACTGTATGCACGTATATGAGCAATTGTTCGGCACAGTTGAACGTGTGACAGAGTTGATAATGCAGACAAATTGGGAAGAGGGTTCAGCACCACCCGAGTATTGGATGAATACACCTGATCACCTTTATGTCATTGCTAACACATTCAATCTATGCGTTGTATTTCTTGCACGGTCAAAGTCAACCACTGTCTTGCCTCTTGTTTCTAATATGGATGGGCCTTCGGGAATAATATTCATCGGTCTCATAGAAGAATTGCAACATTTTATACAGGTATTTATTATTGATAACTTTTTATTATTATTAATATTAATTGAATTATTGCAGACTGATATTTTATTAAGTGTATGTATTCATATTTTTTTTCCAGTTACAATTGGTAGATGGATGTCCTTTGCCCTCATTACATGTGCAATGAGAATATCATCGAGATATGCGAGTTAGTGGATGGTGGCCCCATATCATAATCGGATGGCAGATTGGGTTACGAGATACAGTGAAATGTATCTGCCGTAGAGACATTTTATGTAATAATGTTGCAATTTGTAATTTATAATGTATTATTTTTTAAAAGTGTTAATAATATTTCGTACAATTTGTCGTTCGGAGTTTTTTTTATTTTCATTTTTCATGTAATTATATTAATATGCAATAATGAACCAAAACATGCATTCATGAGGGAATAAATATAATGAATATCACAAAAACCTCAGTAATACACAACGAACGGAAATAAAAAAAAGAAATACACAATATAATAAATAAATATCCGAATACATAAAGATTTACTAAAGAGCTATGTAATGCTCCTTAGTAAATCTGGAGCCCTGCGTCGAAACTCATTACCATCAATATCCTGTCTGTGACACTCATGTGCAATCAAATCTAAGAGAGCCTTAGGTGGTATGGCGGGAGCTACCGGGACATTATAGCCACTGAGAATATTTCCGGGATTCTGAATCCTCGGGTGAGTGCGGGGGAGGTACCAGTCTATGTAATCATTGGTACAGGAACTCGCTGGAATGGCCGGGACACTAGTCCATGTCTCTGTCAGTAAGTGCGAAGGTGCCTTGAGCCACACTGCCTTGACGAAAGTGTTCTTCAAGACGTACATCCTGTTGTTCGGCGGTCGGCGTGACTCCCGAGGCTGGATAGGGTGGGGGGAATACACTGTCTAAAACCGAACTGTCTCAGAACCCGGTCAGGCATGTACGGCTCCACGCAGTCAAAATATGCAATGAACTCGTGCCATGTTGAAACCTAACAATCACGAACATCCTGAGTTCTGTACGGTATCCACCGAACCTCATCAGCTGTCATCATATCCAGCCTCAAGCGAATACCCAGCAGTTTACTCTCATTCTTGTAACCGATCGTCGGAAACATCTGCATGTAGGGCTTGCATCCTTCGGGAGAATGTCTAAACAGGGGTGCGAATATGGGAAAATATAAATATATCCACGCGTAAAATATAAAATATAAATTCAATAAAAATATAAAAAAAAGAAATGTAAATGAAGTATAAAATAAATAAACCATATACCATAAACCGTTAAAATATAAAAAATAACATAATTAACATTAATTTTTTAAAACACATACCTCTAATAGTGACCAGCACCCTGCAAGCTCATTCGCATCAGCCGTGGAAGCCTGACCCAGATTCCGATACAGATATGCAAGACAGGCAACCACCCATGCGAACCTCCCAACAGAACTCACATCCCGTAAAAGTGGCCATAGTCTCGTAGGTACAATGTTGCCACTTTTATCACTGAATAGTGAGCTACCCAAAATGTATTATAAGTAGCATGCAGCTCTGACCTGATGTGACTGTGAAGTCTGTCTGCTAGTAACAATAGCGTGAAGCTCCAATGCATTAAACCCTAAAATCCCCAGTGAGACCTAAACTCAAATCCTGCTGAATAACCCGTATCAACTGCTCCCTAGATAATCTGTGATCCACTACCGCACCATAAGCAGGCACCCCAAGAATAAGCTCCACATCGTGCAGTGTAACGGTCATCTCACTCTAGGGCATGTGGAAGCTGTTCGTGTCGGGCTGCCACCTCTCAACAAATGCTGACAACAATGCAGAATTGGCGTGCTGAAACATGCACGATCGTAGGTGCGTCAGACCGGACTCAGAGGCCAAGGGCCCAGCCTGCGAATCGGTAAGCTCCCAACCAGTGAGAGCCATATAACGAGATCGGCACTTCAATAAACCACGATCTTGAAGATAAAACAGATAAATTTATACAATTACATAACAATATATTTATTCCATTATTATTTTTCCTATTTATAATAATAAATAATATTTGACAGATTAAAGAATAATAACAATAATAATAACATGTCACTTTAACATAAAGATAAATACCTGTCCAAGCCATATCCGACCCGCCACATGTCCACCGTATGATGAGATGAGCTCCGGGTCAACAGGACCTCCCTCTGTTGACTCTCTCTCCTCCCAATCGGAAGGCTTCACTTTCTTCCTCTTCTGCGTCGGTGCTGGAACATCACGAGCCGCCTCGGGTCTTTTGTTATGAGACCCTGCAAACTTACTCATCACCGACATAAAGCTGCTAGTCAAACCCTTCCCTTTTCCGTGAAGAGGACGCCCGTCCGATCCACTAGCTGGTGCTACAAGTGCAACATGTGCGGTCTGCTCCTCATCTCCATTATCATCACCGTCATCCTGATCATCATCACCTCTCTCATCCGCCTCTCTCTGAATATGTAGGGATCGGACTCTTTCTTGCTCATCGCCAACAACCCTATCACCCTCAAAAACTCTATCTGCAGGCCCCGGTACATAAGGATCAGAAGATGAAACACCATACTCAGCATGAGAATACCCGTGTGTGCTGCATGAAGAATCCTGACGGGCGGCTCCAAGCATCTGATAAAAAAACTCAACTCCTATTTGCCTTGGCTGACCCCCATCGTACAATATAGGCTCTTGGATGGCAAATCTATACAGTATGCGAGGTCCCACAACGGTAGGAGCATGTAAGTATGGATCATATACTGTGTCTGTGGGGTGTGAGGGTGGATGTGCAAATCCATATGGCTCATAGGGCACAAGTGTGTGTGACAGATGGGGTTGGAGGGGAGGTCGAGATCTAAAAGGTACGGCAGGTGGTTGGGTAGAAGACCCGGCTTCACCTGTCCCATGATGGAAACCAGATGCAAGAGGGGTAGGAGTAACAAGGAGGTCAAAAGTACTATGTCGCCCCCTCACACCTCTAGACGAAGCTGTCACAGGGCGCTCTTCAACTCGACCTGTCCTGTTCGTGACAGGACCAAGATCAGCATCTCCTCTACGGCCACTAGGTCGAACCATCTATTAGTTATTCAAACTTGTTAATACTTGTTTATCATATATTTCAATATTTACTTTAACACATTATTATTTTATATTAAGAATTATCAGCATCTATTATTTCATTTCTACTATTTCTTTCGTTCAATTATTATTCATCACTAATATTCTTCTTTAGTAATACTTATTAATAAGGTTAAGAATAACAATGATTTCAAATTAAAATACAAATAGTTTAGCAATTACATAACATTTTCTTATTAAACACATAATCATAAGCAAACAATTTTAAGCTAGTTGCATTTACTCTAAATAGACAAAATTAAATAACATTATCAGAGATATTTATTATTACTTTATTGTTCACTTTATCGATTTTTATCCTATTTCATTTCCGTTATTTTATTCATTTCATAATGTTCACAAATCCATAATCATATTAACAATTAAAAAAAATTTTTTTTTTTGGCACTTTCGCACGTCGCCTGCGAAAGTGTCGGAGTACTTCCTGTCACCAGCGACGAAAGTACTCGACACTTTCGTCGGTAACGGCCGAAAGTGCCCATTTTCGGGCGATATTTTTTTTCAAAAAATTCGTTTTTTTCCTTTTTTAACAAATATTGCAACGATCTAAAACGGTAAAATTGTAAATAAAAGAGAATAGATTGAAGCACTAACATTTTTTTTCAATTTGGACGGTCAAATCTTCCAAAATCTAAGATTGAAATTTGTAGTTTTAGCGAATGTTTAGGTGAAGAGAGAAAAAATGTTTAGGTAAAAATGAATTTTTAAAAATCTTTTATAACTTATCCTTATAAATTCCCGAGTTGTTTTTACCCACCTTAAGAGGAAATTTATGTTTTCGAAAAATAATCCTCCGTCTTCTTTCTCGTCCTTCCAAAAAGTGCTCGCCGTCTTTGAAGAACATACGAGTCCTCCAACCATTTTTTCTGCTCCCCTTCAAGTTTCCAGATTCTGCATACATACCTCTTCAATTTATCGCATATTTCTTGATTCAAAATTGTATGGCAACACGAAGAACTCATCTCAAAATGGTTGAGAATTGGGTTGGGTGCCGATGGGCATTTCTGGTTTTCTTTGGAATTCTGTTGCTTCACGCCATTGCAATTCTACTTTTCACCAGAGGCTTTCTCCTTACTCGCACTGAGCTTTCGCAGTATAGCCAATGTTCAGATATTTCTGAATCTCCTTGTTTTTCCCCTTCCAGCACTGACCAACGAAATCGGAAAAATGATGAAAACCATCAAAATTCATGCTGGACGAAACCTGCCGTTGATCGTGTCATTATTATCATTCTTGATGCAATCAGGTTGTCTTCAGCATATGTTTAATTAGTTCTGCCATGAATTGTTTGTACTATTCTTTTATTACTGTCAAAACTGGAATATGTGGGAGTTTTTGTTTTGATGAAAGAGAGAACGTGTGTTAATTACTCAAGAAGATACAAAGGATGTACATATGTGGGAGTCTGTTTAGTGCAAAGTTCAATCTTATTAGTTGCTTATTTTATTGCTAATCAGGAATAGACAAATGATTTTTTTATTTTTAATTGTTTCTTCTTGTAGGTTTGATTTCGTTGCTCCTAGTACTTTTTTTGAAGGTGAGAATGTTTGATCTGTTTTTGGTTGAACTTGGTTTTTTAGAAATATGCGGGTTAACTTTGGATTTGCTCTTTTTCTTGGTCTTGGATTCTTCATTCAGTATTTTCATCAGGGAAAACTTAGAAAATCAACTGGGATATTGAACTGATGGGAAATTTTTTTTTTTTGCCATCTCAAATTAAAGGGGTTTCCCACATTACCAACCGGACTTCAACTGGAATGGCATAGTTGAACCATTTTAAAACTTTATATGTCAATTATAGAAACTTTAAAGTTTAGAAGGAAATTTGAGAAAACAACCAGATTTGGGATGGCAAAATTAATTTTCCCAGGATTATTATTTTCAATTTGGATTTAAAATTTTCTCTTGCATTTCAGAGAAGAAACCATGGATGGATAAATTACAAGTGCTGCATAAGCTAGCTTCTAATCCAGCATTATCAGCTAAGATCTTCAAAGCCATTGCAGATCCGCCCACAACGAGTTTGCAACGTCTCAAGGTAGAGACTTCTATGAGGGACACAGCAGTATGAGAATTTTTTTTTTTCCTCTCCTGAATATTTCAATTATCTTAAATTTGAAATCAAATAATGTTCTGCAAATCAAATTAGCAATGAAAACTGTATTTAAAAAATGATATTCAGCTGTTAGCTTTTGCGAAATGTTTCTACCTAGACGCTAGCTAATGTTTGTATCATATTAGCATTAGTTGGTTACCGTGTTAAGTAAAGAATAAGATTGTACAAAATGATACAAATGCTATGAAATTCTTTTGTATCATGGTATTTTGTTTGCTTACTCCGGGAAAGGAGTCTCAAAGAAATAAGACAATTGACTATGGTACTGTTAATGTACTTATGGGTTTACTAATGGATTATTAGCTTGAGACAGTCAAAGCAATCATGTTTCTTCCAGATCCATCATGTTCTTTCCTTAGAATTGTGACTAGTCTTTTACCACATTTTCATTTCTTGGATATCTGTTGAAAGGAAATTATGTTTCTTCTTTCTCTCAATTTGTCCTTTTGCATCTATGTTTGTTTTCTTCTGGGACACTTCAAGCGTGTCTTGTGGTATTTGGTACTAAAACCAGCAGCTTTATAGTTCTCCATCAAGGTCTCTACCATTTATCCTTCAACTAGTTGACCTTTTCTATGGCTTGCTATTTTGGTGCAAAAAGTTGTTGAATTTGCTCCTTTACTTTGTTTTGTTTACTGATTTTCTTTAGATTGTAAAAAAAAAATCTATATCACCCATGACATGGATTTATTGATTACCATTATCAGTGTCTCTTTGTACACTTTAATCTCTTTTTGAAAGCACTGGGTAACTACATGTTACATTGGTAATGATTTTGAGTTGTTTGTGCTGTTATTTGATATTTAGTATATTTTTGGACTAGTATTGTTATCCAACTAGTCCAAGATTTACATTACTTTAGACTTGACAGCTGGTTTAATGGTATTTAGGGCTTGACAACAGGCGGACTTCCAACTTTTATTGATGTTGGGAATAGCTTTGGAGCACCAGCAATTGTGGAAGATAATTTGATATATCAGGTACCGGCTTGATCTTGATGAGGGTTCATGTTTACTTTACTTTATATACAGTGAATATGCTAAGGCTTGACTTCCATTGGAATCTTTTTTCTATTGCCTCCATTTCACTTGCACATTTCTTCCTTTTTACTGATGTTCCATTATTTTGTAGTTAGCTCAAAACGGGAAGAGAGTGACAATGATGGGGGATGACACATGGATACAATTATTTCCTGATCACTTCAACACAAGTTATCCCTTCCCTTCCTTCAATGTCAAAGATCTCCATACGGTATATATGCTTTTGTCATTGTTATTGTTGCATTTACATGTCATATTGACATCAGGCTTTCTATTTTATAATAGCATGCTCCCAAATCACTATGACTTAATAAAGGGACCTCCTTAATCCAATTTACTTTGCCTGCAAAGTTACAGGTTGCATTAGCAACTATTATTTTATTGCAACTTATGAAAATGCTTTCATTAGGTAGACAACGGTTGCATTGAACACTTACTCCCCTCATTATACAAGGAAGATTGGGATGTGCTTATAGCCCATTTTCTTGGTGTGGTGAGTTTATCTTGCTTTATGATTTAAGCCTTTATGCTTTGTTTTCCGGATTTGTTCTGAATTCAGGAATTATATTTGAATTTATCTCGCTTTGCAAATGATTAATGATTTGACTATCTCTTAAAACAAATAGAGTATTGAAGTCATCGCAAGTTATGAGCTATAAAACTTGTCAACAAATTTAAAAAGAGTTGAATTACTCTTTTAGCAATGATGAAAGTAGTTTGATTTAGAACAGCTAAGTCTATCAGTAATTTCAAACTTCTATTGCTGTTCATCATCATTCTTCAGTACGGTTCATAATTATTTACCACATAGTATGTATGTTGCTTGTTGCTTCTAAAGATTCAGTTAGATGGTCGATACTGTTGTTTATGTTGGTGATAAGATTTGAGTGCTAGGTTTGAGTAAAATATGCTTCACTATTTGCAAATTTATGATTAGAATTTGAAAGTAATCCTGAAGAGTTGTTGGTTAGATGCAATACCTAAGGGAGTTAGGGCTCTGCAACAGGTTTGGGTTGATTTCCGTTAGGCTTCATTCCTCACTTGTCAATCATTTATTTCGACAGGTCAAAGCAAGAGTATAAGTGGTAAGTGGTGCTTTGTCAAGTTTTCTTTCCTGCTGAATTTCTCATGTCTTTATTTTAATTTGTGTTGATGCTTCAATGTCTCTATGCAATAATTGTCAACTAAGTCATGGGCTTGATGATTTTTGTATTATCAGAATTTGGTTTCTAGATATAATTCACAAAAATTGCTTTGTATGTATCATCTTAAATAATCCAGGATCATGCTGGGCACATACTTGGTGTTGATTCATCCCCAATGATAGAGAAGTTGGAGCAGTACAATGGGATATTGGAGGTAAAATTTTTAAACTTTTGCGTATTCTGTTTAAAGAATCATTGGTTGTCAAGAAGTACTTCGGGGCAAAAAAGAAAAAATGGTCATTCCTAGGTATGTAGTGTGCAATCTTTTACTTAGGTTTCTGTTGATTAGTTCCATGGTAACTGGTTATCTAGTGAGTTGACTTGGTTTATGTTCAACTCTTCATGATTTTGGAATCTCAAAAGAATGCTTTGCTTAACTGTCACTTAAAATTTTGTGAATTTTGCGCATGGGTCTGAAAACTATTCTTGTTCAGTTTTGCTTCTTTGCGTCGTGGATTATTAGGTATCTACAGAGCCATATTACTGATGAACCCTTTTTTTAGTTTCTTTTTATTTCATTACTGCAACCTTTTCCTTCTGTTTACTTATAGAAAGTTGTAGAAACATTGGAAAGCCTAAGTGGACCTGGAGGCTTACATGAAAACACTTTGCTTCTTGTCATGGGTGACCATGGGCAAACCCTAAATGGTGACCATGGTGGGGGAAGTGCAGAAGAGGTTAGCATCTTCGTGGTTCTTTAATGACTGGAAATATGAAATTTACTACCTTCCTAAGTATAAGAATTACACTATGCAGGTTGAAACTGCAATTTTTGCATTGAGCTTGAAGAAACCTTCATCTTCTCTTCCATCTGAATTTGATCCATCATCTTGCCAATTTGACATGGTATATTTTGCTCTTCTATCTGTTTTTATGAGAATGACTAAGCAGGCTCGGGTGCTAGCCTGTAATGATTTTTTAATTATTAGTATTCAGCTTTGGCATATTTTGTCATTTCTTATGTGCATTTGAGCTAAAAGTAAATTGTTGAAAGGGTCTTATTTTTTAAGAAGCTGTATGCAACTCGATTTACATATTCAACCTCCAAGATCTACTTCAAGGAAGCGGACATATGCTTTGTTAATTGTTTAAGATTCATGTCAGAATATCATACAAAAGAGGAAAGTTATCTGAGAATCGGGTATTGAAGTATAGAACATCTACTTTCTTGCAATCCTGAGTTTTTATCAGAACATGTTATTTGTTGAAAATTTGATTACCCAAGTCAATTGTGTTCTTGCTTTGATAGAATTTGTACAGCAGAACATGATTTAGGACTGTGGAACAGGATATGCTGAGAAACTGAGACATCTGGTTGTTTTTGGGGATAGCTATATAACATATTAAACATGAATGCATTATAGTTGGCAGTGAGGAGAAGAGGATAAAAAATAGAAGCCCAGCCTCCTGTAGCAGAAAGACATAGGGAAGGATGGATGTGTTAAGTTGCCGCTGGTGCGGAGAGTAAACTTCAGGGAGGAGAAGGGTGGGAGATCAGGAAGAGGAGAAAGGAAGAAAAGTAATATAGAATAATGTTCTTAACGGAATTAACGGAACTACCTTAGCATGGATCTGATTCAGGAATTGTATGATGTCCGAGATGGTGAGTGGCAGAGAGGACAACCTGATACAATTAAAAGATTAAGTTGGTTAAATCGATCCCACTTGAATTTTTATTAGAAATATTACTATGACTAGATTAAGTAGCACTAAGAAACATCATTCTAATAGTTTGCATTACCTCATTCGTGTAGTTGTTTCTTGGAATTGAAAGTTTCTCAATTACTTCTGGTACCTTTAGTCGTGGTAATAACTGTTCTTACCTTGATGTTCATCATTTGATTACAATTGTTTTTTGAGTTGAAATGCGTGGAAATTATATTAAATTAGCCTGAATGGCAGATGAAATTAATGAAGGAACCACCTCCATCCAAACTTTAGAGGGGAAAGTTGAGGTAGCATGCTATGCTAAAGCATGCACAGCAAAATTCTTAGAGTTCCTAATAAAAGAAACAGAGTTATGAAGCTTAGCTAGGAGGTGATGCAGGACAAAGTAGGAGTATCTTTGTTTTTCTATAGGCAGTGGAAGAACTCCTTAGACCTTCAGTTTTAGCTCAATAGAATGGCCAAAACAAGTGGAGAAAAGAGTGAACAGAACTTAGAAAGAATAACTACCTCAGAAGAGAAGAATGACTACTGTTCATAGACTGTGAACAGTAAATTCTGCAGGGAAAGTAAGAAAAGTAATAACTACCTCAGAACGTAGCCGTGAACAGTAAATTCTGCAGGGAAAGTAAGAAAAGAGGGAGGAAGAAGAGAGAAAAGGAGGGAAAGATAGAAAACGCCTAAACAAATGATATAACTCCCAAAAACTTAATAATTCACTGCCAGAAAAATAAGCTATTACATAGTATTTATAATGTAAAGAATCCTTGATAACCAAATCCTAGTGGAATTAGAATTCCTTCTAAAGATTTAAGACTCTTTACTTTCCTAAGATAATAAGGACTCCAAATAAGACTCACCATGGACACCTTTCTTTAGATGGTTTGCACAAGAATGGTTAAGTTTGTGTTTTGGCTTCCAAATGCTATGCTTCTTATCTAGTCATATGATAGCATCTCTATTAGGTGGGCTCTAATCTGACAGTGTATGTGTCCCAATGAACTGAGCTGCCTTTCATTAGATAAAAGGCAATCAACGGCACTTTTATAGTCACTCTCTAGATGAAAATTAAATTAGAATTTGGAGGAGTGAGAATTCAATTTTATAGCTGTTGAAATATTAGTCCACATATCTGAACCCGATTTTTTAACATGATACTAAAGCCACCGGGCCAAATGTTGGGCTACCCAAGATGTCCAATCCTGCACCTTCACGCTCTAGATGTTCATTCTTGGGCATAAGAGGTGTGTAGAAGTATTAGTCTCACGTTATCTAGCTTGTAAGCAAATTTACTCCTCATCAACCATCGCCCCTCTTGAAGTACCTTTCACAGGTGGAGTTAAGCCCAACCCAGTATTTCAACATGGTATGAGAGCCATGTGGAGCAATATTGGGCCACCTTTAGATGTCCAGTCCTGCAAACATCATGCTCTAGATGTCAATCATTTGCCTGAGAGATGTGCGTTAAGAATATCCCTCATTGGCTAGTTAGTATGCATATATCCTCCTTACAATATTCGGGAAATTCTCCCCCTCTTGAGTACCTTTTGAAGGTAGAGTTAGGCCTAACCGCAGCTTTTTCAACTGAATGCTAAAGGCATGTCTTTTTCTGCCATGCATGACTTGTGAAAACCTTAGATATATAAGAATTTCATTGTGGTTAGCGACATATTTCAGATAGGTCCTTTTTCTAACATTCATGGTTGGAGACATTTTGAACATGTTATTTTTTTAATTTATTCTTTAACTAATTGGCTTTTAAAGTAGAAGGATGATTTTATGTAGCACAAAAACTTTACAATATTTGCACTCAACCATCTTTGGGGGGACTATAAAATGATGAAGGTGTTAATTTCACTGTAAATGGAATTCGTCCAAAATTTTGGACATGCAAGCAGTAATATCTGAGGGTGTGTGATCCACATCTGTATGCAATAGTAACCAACAACCTGATATAGAGCATCATCTGTTCTCATGGTAAGTAGTTCAAGAAATTCTAGTCAAATAAACTTCCAAAATAACCACATTAATTAGCTGTAAGCTTCCTAGTGAAGTATAAATCTCTAGTAATGTATTTGATAAAGGATCGATTTAGAGGTGATTTTGAGCAGAAATTTCAGTTTATTTGCTCCCTTTTGAACCCCCAAATAACCAGAACAAAAACTACTCTTCAAGACCCTCAAAAGCCCCTAAGGAACTTAGCCTTAGAAACCCAAGAAGGATAGCAAGAAAAGTCTTCCCCAATAAAGAAATTAAAAGTCTAGACCAACAAGGAATCTAGAACCCCAACCCCATTCATCAAAGGCTCCATCTTCAAACCAAATAAAAAACCTAGAATAACTAAGAAACTAGGACCCCTAAGTGAGTTTGAAGGATGAAAAATCCACTAGAATCCGTTGAACAAGAACTCTAGATTAAGACGCCACGAAGGTGAATGACTCCCTTGATAAGTCAATTTAGAGATGGCAAAGAGAGGGTTCTCTCAAGCTCTCAAGAAGAAGAGAAGTCTTCAAATTTGGATATATGATAATGGTTAGGGTTTTTAGCCCCAATAAGTATATATATATATATATATATATCCCAAGCCCTAGCTCAATTAGTCCTACTAATCTATGAGTCTTAGGACTCTTAAACATCCAGCAAATAGCCCTTAAAAATACTTAGAATTGAGTTTGAAAGCAAAAGATATGATCTGGGAAAGTTTAGGGACCAAAGTGCCAAAAATCCGAAAAGTTGGTTGAAGGGGCGCAGATTGATTCAGGGACTGAATTGCGGATTCTGGAAAATTTGGGGAGCGTTGCGGTTTCTCAATTTCGGCCGGTTCAACACTGCAGAAACTCTTCGGTTTCCCGATTTGGTCATCTTGTGGAGAATCTGGTGCCAGTTTGACCTTGTTTCATTCTTTTCTTCTTGTTTTTCCTCCTTTAATTCCTCCAACCTCTTCCTTAAGCTCTCTTTTGCTGCCTTGATTCCTATAAGTATTAGATTATAATTTACCTCTTAAAAATTAATTAGTTAAGAGCTTATTGAATTAAGTGTATTTGATAACAACATTTTTAAGTTCATAAATATTTTAAGTGCGTTTAATAACAATTTTTGCAAATTACTTAATTCTTTAAGATCTTCTTAATAGTAGTTATAAATTTTAAGTGAAATCCCATTTCTTGTCAAATCAGTACACCTTTTATATATTATTGCCACTTAATAATTAATTCATCATTCAGATTCAGTGTTCAGATTTAAGATTCAAAATTCAAAATTTAAACAATTCACACTTCAGTTTTTAGTTTTATCAAACGAGCCTTAATGTAATAAGGAAAAATAGGATAATCTGTACATAAGTAGATGATGATGTCTTAATTGACTTAAATTTTAGAACATTTTTAGCTAGTCATGTTTTCCCAATTACCATGAATGAGTGATTATGAAACCCATGCAGTACCAGTTTCATGGTTTTTTTCTTCTTTAGGTAAGGAAATGATAAAAATTTAGATTGGGAAGTGAGTGTATCTTGAAAGAAATGGCCATTACTCTGGAAAATCGAAAAGAAAGATAAAGAAATTCATTTTAAAACGGATCAAGTTACCAAAAGTAGGTCTTTTAATGTGCCCCGTGAGCTGTGACCTTTCTGCACTGCCAGCATGTACCTGTTGGTGAAAGAAATCCCATTTCAAGAACTAGAACCATAAGAAAATGAGAAAGTCAGAATAAAGTATGAAGCATAAAAGGAAATATTATTATGTGCTAAAAAGTGAAGTCATATGATTAACCTCTTGCTGGTGTTTTTCCCGGACAAAGACCCAGTTAGGGCTTTCAATACACTCTTTCTCATTCATTTGCTTATTGACCATCATATTAAAATCTACTGCACTGGTTATTCACTTTACCATATTGATGAGCCTCACAGTATGCTTATATTGTAAACATAATACTGGGATAAATTCTTTTTCTTCAATTTATCTTTTGGTTTTAATTACAAGATGGGATCACCAATTATTTTTCTATACATATTCAGAACAAACACACACACACTGACACTGGTAAACACACAAGGAGCACTGCAACATGTATCTGTGTTTACATTTGTGGCTGTGTAACACCTGCTTTTAGACATTTTCAAATTTAAGGTTCTAAGACCTGGATATCTGCCTTTACTTGACACTCATCTGCCCCTGTCAGAGCATGGGACAAATCTTGTAAATCTAAAAAGAACAAACTTCCTAGATCTACTAATGATTGCTGTAAAGTTGGAGTTTAGATAATTGATAGACCATAGATAAAATTTTGAATAGTATATTTGTTTAAAACTTTTTTGTATCTTTTATTTGTGTTTTCTAGGATGGGAAGAAGATTTGCGTTAGCTCCATTCATCAGGTTGGCTTATCTTGTGTATTGTACATTAGATTGGATATACTCTTTCATTTCACAAGTGAATTCATTTATGTTAAAATATATATTATCCAATAGTTCTGTAACTGCTTTATGTTTTTCAGCTTGACTTTTCTGCTACAGTTTCTGCTTTGCTCGGTGTTCCCTTTCCTTTTGGAAGGTGCAGTGTAAGAATTCATTCAAGATGTCTTTTCAGTTATAACATATTCCTCGATGCTGTCTTACTGTTTTTGGAAGAATTTTACTGTCCTATTTGAATGGACATGGCTAATCTGTTTGACTTTTCCTCTGTTGTAACTATATGCTAGCATGTGAACCTTATTCTCAAGTAAGGGCAATTTAGTCTATTTATCTTTTAATTTAGACAATCTAATCATTTTCTTAATCCTTGTGCACTTAATTGTGTATTATAATCTTAAAAGCAGTGCTGCAGTAGTTCCATGGAAAAACAAAAGGATCTATCATTGGAAACTGTTGCTTCTTCATATGCCTTAAAATCTAAACTCTAAACTTTTATTATATTATTTCATAAATGATAAATCAATGAAATTGACTAAGAAAAGATTCCTGGGTAAGATGTGTGAGATGGGATTTAACAGCTGGAATGGAAAAGATAAAGAACACGGAAAAGATAGGTAATCAGGCTCGAGGAAAGGCTATTGATTGGACTCCTAATACTTTCTACCTCCTAAAGTCACCAGAGATCTAGTGCTAATGAGTTGAGTCCTTTTCAGTATTGGCCGTGTTGATCCTGCACTTTATGCAGTCGCAGCTGGTGCATGGAATTCAAGGATTTCCCACACCCTGAATGATAACAGTCAATCTGGTTTTGAGTGGATGAAGAATTATGTCAATACACTTTGCATCAACTCTTGGCAGGTCAGTAATCCTTCAAGACATGTTTGGCGGTATCAAACTTCATGCTTTACACTCTTTTCCTATATTTGATATTATGAGCACTAGTAGAGCAGTGAAATTTCATTACAAATCTGGGAGTTTTATATTTCCTTTCATAGGTCAGAAATGATTGATAATTAAATTTGTTAGTTCTCTGATTTCTTTTGTTCATTTAGCCATATAGCAAAGGTATGAATGCTGGTACTTGGTATGGTGTTGTTGCTGCTGGTATATACTGTGGAATATCTAAAAAATAGGATACCCTATGGTTAAATACATAACTTGCCTATATTTACACCCTAACCTTTTTGGATGCAATGCTTGGAATTGTTTTCATTTGTACCGGAATATAAAATTGAAAATTGGTTTTTAAACGATAATGTTACAAAGGATGGAGGAAAATCCTGAAGGTGCTTAGGAAGAATAGGACATTGTTAACCAGAAAATAGCAATGAATTCCCCTATCCTCTTTTCTCTCACTTTACAGTGCCTCCTTTGTTAATCTATTTTATGATTCTTTAAGTTCCTCAAAGTAAAATTAAATCAAGCTTTTTATGCAATTCTTTCAAGTTGGGATAGATCTTCTGAATTATTTTTATTTTCATTAGTTAAACTGAAAGCAAAGAGAAATCTGATGCTTCTTCTTCGTTGCTTGTGATACAGAGTCATATGGGAATTTGAATTATACAATCTTTTCTGGTTTGACCATCTAAACATTTAGGAGTGAGAATGTAAATATTTCACATAAAGCTTGTTTTCAAGAATGTAAAATTTTCACGCAAAAAGCTTGTTTCTGAAGTTAAGTCTTGTTCCTCGATGAAAATAGATGTAAAGAGAAGTAAATAAATGTGGTCATTGCTTTCTTCTAGCCAGTATTACAAACGCATGTTTGTTGAAAACTTAAATATAGATGTTTTATACAGCTGAATGTATCATGAGCAACAAACTGAAACTTAGCTTCTACTGAGAGTGAATTTGTTAGAGATAAATGTCCAATTTTTATTTTAGAAAGAAAAACGTTTGGGAATGCGCTGGATCAATTGCTATATGATGTCAAATAACAAGAAGGCTACTACTGCAGTGTGTATATGCCATTAAAGCATGACAGGGTGATGCAGACAAATTCAAAGAAATCTGCCTGCAAGAAAGGAACAAAATCTGATGTCCTTAAAGGGAAAAAACTGTCTGAAACTTGAGCTTAAAACAAGGAAATTATAGGAAGAATAGACAAATAAACCCCTTGGCATCACACTAAGAGCATAACCCTAGGCGTCTCACCCGGTAACCATAAGACATTGCACCTTAGGCTTTGATTGCGTCACCCAACCACATTACAGAGAATTTGTGTAGACTTTATTAATTGAATAAGAAAGCATACATAATAGAATAGAGAACTTGTTTATTCATAGACTCAAAAACCAAATCCTAAACTATCTGGGAAAAGACACTTTGTTTAGACACTAATCCTACCATAACTAGAAAAACTAGTCAAACTAGAACTTAGGAAATAAAAAACTGCAACCTTAACTCATTAAACTCACTAAAGGACTCTAATTCTAGGATTACTCTAAATCCCATATAAGCTCTCCATCCTCTAAAGTATGCCAAATGAAGGTTTGCACTTTGGAAGCATCCTTTCCTTGCCTTTCATAAACCTTAATTGGTTGTTGCCATTTGTCTCTATCACAGGGGTCTATTGCCTAAGAGCACGACATGCTTAATGAAGTATATGTCTCTTGTGCTACATTTGTTCCATGTTTTTCCTGTGTTACATATGAAAGGACAACTGTATAAAACTTCTCAGATGTAATGTGATTTGTTCAATTGAAATAGACTGTACAAACGGTAGAAAATGATATTGGTGTTGATAATTATGCCCAGTGATGAGCATGGTTTGGATCTATGCTCTATTTGATGGTATGCTGATTCTGCTGAACTTAACACAGAATTTGCATTTAGATGCTACTTGTGGTACTTAGGATTGAAAGAAAACTTGGCCAAAAAAATTCAGAAATTGCATAATTAAGGCTCTAGCAGGGAACTATTCTTCAAAAATCAATTAGTATTTCTGACTCTTATGCCTCATGTTAGCTATCACCAGTCGATATTTACTAGAATTAATGTCAGGGAGAGGAATGCTTCTTTTGACGGATGAGAATTAATTCATCAATCACATTAAACTTATTTTCTCTGGCTGCTTTATCTGCATAAGTTTGTCCCCTTACTGTTGAATAATTTTTTATCTTTCATTTCTGCCATTTCATCTGCCTTTTTCTCCCTTTAAACTATAAGAGAGTGGAGAGAATGAATTGAGATCTTGTATTAGAGAAATGTTGGTAGTTATACAAGAGCCTAGTAGCGAAACTAGGAAAGCTAATGAAAGAGAATTCCTATGATTATGCTCTGATTCCTATTATTATGCTAATTACATTTACCATACAATCTGTAACAGCTACATACAATTGTAACAACTAGTATTCTGTAACGCTCCCCCTCAAGCTGGAGCATAGCTATCTATCATGCCTAGCTTGTTAGAAATATAGTTCACCCGAACCCCATTAAATGCTTAGTGAAAATATCTCTAAGTTGCTCGCTTGTCCTGACATAACTTGTTGAGATTAGATTTTGCTCTTAACTTCTCACGAACAAAATGATAGTCAATTTCAATATGTTTAGTTCGTTCATAAAATATGGGATTAGTGGCAATGTGGAGTTCTGCTTGGTTGTCACACCATAATTATGCTGGGGTGATGATTCTAAATCCAAGTTCGGAAAGGATGGGGAATCCACATAATCTCATATACTGATTGTGCATAACTCTATATTCTGATTCTGCACAAGATCGAGATACATGTTCTTACTTTTCCAGGAAATTAGATTCTCTCCAACAAAGACACAAGAATGTGTAGTAGATCTTGTATCATCTTTGGATACAACATATGGTCTGTGGCACCAGAATCAGTGACCCATTTTGAAGTGGATGAAAGAAGACACTTCTTTGTGTTACCTGATTCAGCAATAGTTGATAGACGGAGAGGAACCTTCAATGCTAATAACTCTTAGTACTTGACACACTCTTCAGCGGAAAGTGTATATTTTGTATCGGAGGATGGAGGAGGATTATCAGTAGTAGCAGCAAGAGTAGAACGAGTCTTTTGAGACTTATTGTGTAGTTTATGGTGACTGCGCTTGGTGTGCCCAGGTTCACGGCAATAGTAGCACATAATTCCTCTTCCTCCCACATCCAAGCTTTTCTTATCTGGATTTCCTCCTCTATTTGGGCCCTTATAAGAGAAATCACATCCAGTGTTATGACTGACGAAGGCAGTAGATGCTGAAACTGCAGGAGTGAAAGAAGTTACTTCACTATGTAGGATACGGGTAAAAGCCCGATTCAAACTTGGAATGCCAGCACTGGAAATGATTTGAGTTGTAACAAGATTATATTCTGATCCAATTCCAACCAAAAAGCTCATTACTGCCATCTGTTCTCCGCAAATAAATGCGGACGGTCTGGGACCAATCCAAAAAGTTTGGACCAGTTAATTTCTGATTAGTTATTTTTTTACAGCACAGGAATAACATTAGTGATAACGGGAGCAGCAGTCTCTTTGTTCTCGCTTGTCATAGTTAGAAAAGTTCAAAAAAATAGCAGTGACCAGTAGAATCGTCGAATTAAGAAAGTGACCGATAGGCTCATCGGAAATACTAAATTGACGCCGAACGGGAAACGAGCTTCCTTTTTTGCGTTGGTGGTGAGATAAGATGGTGACCAGAACCCTAGGCCCGAAGTGTCTACTCTCAGGGGCAGACTGGAAATTGAACAGAAAAATATCCCAAAATAAAAAATAAAATTAAATTAAAAAAAAAAAAAAAATGCTCACCATGACAGCTCTGGTCCCATGTAAACTGTAAGAGAGTAGAGAGAATGAATTGATATCTTTTATTAGAGAAATGAAGGTATTTATACAAGAGCCTAGTAGCTAAACTAGGAAAGCTTATGAAAGAGAATTCCTATGATTATGCTCTAATCCCTATAATTATGCTAATTACATTTAACATACAATCTGTAATAGCTCACTCAGGCTCGTCTAGTACATCTTCTAGTACACTCTCTAGTACACTTCCTTTAGTAGTAACTTCCTTTAGGATTTATCTTTTAGAGTTTATGGTTTATCTTTTATTCTATAGGATTTATATTCGTAAAACTACTATAAAAAAGGTGTGTACTAGAGTGCGTACTGGAGGATGTACTAAACGATCCCGGCCGGTAATAGTTAAATCCAATCTGTAACAGCTAGTATTCTGTAACACTCCCTAAACTTACTATTGGATATTGACCTCTCATAGGGTGAGAGAATGCTTAGAGAGCTATTTGCAGCTTGTCCCCGGCACTAGCCTACTTAATTATTTCTTTTGACTGGTTTTATTCTTTCAACATTTTAGTAATAATCCTCATCCCAAAATAAATGTCTACAACTTGGAACAAATAGTTAGGAGAGTACTTGAGTCAACAATTTGCCACCTATACCTCAATGGATTATTACTGGACCTATATGTGATAATAGTTTCACACCCATCATTTTCTTAACTGGACACTAATGGTAGCAATTTAGATTGAAATACAACTCAAGGTCAACTATATATTTCTGCCTTAACTATCAGGCAATTTAACTCACATCAGGCTCACTTGTAACTACTGATGTTTATAGTTTCTAATATCTTCATTTCTCTGTTGGATAATATTGCATATCTCCATCTTATTTGTCCAACCTGAAAATTCATCTCTTGATAATTTTTTTTCTCATCTGGTTCCCGTTTGTAGATGTTGTCTCTACTCATCAACCCTTAGACAATTGCTGGCAAGCGTCAAGAATGCCTACCTCTCTGATGTTAGAACTATAATTGATATGTGATAAATCTTAAGGTGCATTTGGATTGGAATCTAAAATGAAAACAGTTTCTTTTTTACTTTTTTATTTTATTTATTTATTTATATTTTGGACCCCATAACTTCTCACACAAAAAATTTATCTTTTACAAAAATCAAGTAAAGAATCTCAACTTTTTTCAACCTTAACTCTAATCTAAATGCACCCTTAGTGTTTCATAGTTCCCGTTCAAGATGGTGTTTGAAATTTTTGTATCATACTATTTTCTTATCCGGAAGAAAGAAATGCTCGAGTATTTTTATTATAGGTGCCTTTTTTATTCTGGTTTACTTCTTTATTCTCTGGTATTTGGCTTGTTTATTGTAGGTGAAACGATACATTGATGTCTATTCCAAATCCTCACCAATAGGATTTTCTGGCAAAGATCTATCACATATCTCAAATCTCTATGCTGATGCACAGGACATCTGGTCACGTAATATCAAACCTTCATTGCTATTTGACGAACAGAGTTCCTTTCCGTTAACTTCTGCTATCAAGATCCAAATTGATGCCTATTCAAATTTCCTCATGACTGTTGCGGGATTGGCAAGGTCCAAATGGACTGAGTTTAATTTAAGGTTGATGAGCATTGGTCTTTGCTTGATGGCAGTGTCTATTTTCATTCATGTTCTCATCATTAAAAGCTTAGACACACAATTTCGACTTTATTTCCATTTGTCTGGCAATTCTGGAATTTCCTTAGCTGCTTTGCTTTCTTATATCATTGTGCTGATACGAGCATGCAGCTTCCTGTCAAATAGTTTTATCTGTAAGTCATGCTCCTGCATAATTTCCCAGACAGAAATAATAATTTTTTTGCGATACATACTTCTCTATGTGATTTTGATTTCTAATTTTCCTGTGACACAGTGGAAGAAGGCAGAGTTGCTAGTTTTCTTTTGGCTACTACTGGAATACTTCAATTACGCTTTGCAATAAGTAGAAATAAGATGATTTTGGAGGTACGTTTAATATTATGGCACTCCAAGGGAACATGTTTTCTTACTCTGTGGCTTTCAGATGTTATGTTATTGCAAACTCTTTCTTGCATGCATTATCTCAGTACTTCTACCAATCTGCAGGGACTTGCATTTGTTCTACTTGTTCCCTTCCTCAAATTTGGCATTGAACTAGGGCAATCCAAGCAAGCTGTCAACTCTTTGTTCTTGAAAATAGACCCTTCATGGACACTTGGGATCCAAAGCAACTCAAACTTTGTGATGTATGTGGTGGAAATTCTGCCACAAATAGCCCTTATGCTTGTGGTCTACATTCTGTACAGGTGCATTCTTTGCCGCTGCGCAAAAGGGGCCCTGAAGTATGTTACCTTTGGAACTATACTTAGTTACCTTCTCATTTCCCTCATGTGGGCATTAGATTCTAGCCTACTGAGACTTCCCTCTGTTCTTGGATGTCTGAAAGGGAATCTAATTCCTCAAATTATTTATGCCATTAGCTTCCTGCAACTGTTATTTTTAGCAGCTGTTCAACCATTCATTAGAGAGAAATACATAAATTGCGAAGAAAGTACAATTTTCAAAGCATCAGCCTTGTTATGTTCATGGAGTGCACCGATTATAGTTCTCTCAGGAAAACAAGGTCCTTTGGTTGCTTTGGCATCAATTATTGCAGGTACTTGTTAGTTATAAGGTGGTTTACGTACTCAAGGATGTGGATGGATGTTAACTTCTAGATAAACTTGAATTAAATGTTCAAACCAGAAAAATTAGATTCTTGGTTCAAATTAGAGGATCAGAATTTTCTCAGATATTGATAAGTAACATTGTGGAATTTCTTGTGTTAGGTGGGTGCATACTCAAATTCTTGCAACTCAAACAGGAATCCGATAATGGCTATACCAGGGTCTCATCATTCTATTCTTTTCCTGTGGCACAGGGGAGCCTGCTTGCCACAGTGCTGTTTTTCAGCACTGGTCATTGGTGAGTTTCTAGCATTCTTCTTGTGGTTTAACCCAACATCTAACTCTTCAGGTTTTCTCCTGTTTCTTTAACACGAAACTAAAGTGTTACAGCCTTCCCTTAGCAACTAACCCTTTTTTGCAATACTACCAATTATTGGTTTCTATGGGACTAGTTTTCCTTTAACTTTATTATCCTTCATCACCCATTCTAAACAGAAACACCTTCTCTAAGTTGAGCATCTGCATGATATTTCTTCCCTGGTTATCATGCTCTTTCAACAAATTAATTCTTGTTGCAGGTGTGCCTTTGATGGGCTACGATATGCTGCCGCATTTATTGGGTGAGTATAGTTTCTAGTCCTGGCATTTTTAAGTCTTATACTCTGCGACTTTATGGTTTTCTCCTTTTCCTTAACTGATTAAATACTCTGGGTGTCTGTAATTTATTTCTTCCTTTATATTTTTTTTTCCCGGGCGGGGTGGGGGCGTTGGAGATTCCTAATTTGGGGTTTAGAAGCTCAGTGCTTCCGGATAGATACATGTAAGAACAGGGACTGTCAGGTATTGTTTATTGACTTGTTACCTAAATTGTTCCAGGTTTGATGACTTTAACCTGATTCGTCAAGCTCTCCTCCTTACTATAGATACATTTGGTTTTTCTCACATTTTGCCAATACTGGGACTGGCCTTGCTTGTTGCATGTCTACGTCCAGCGAGACAGGCTGAGCAAAAGAAGTGCTTCTCTGTACAGCTATGTCAAGTAAGTTTCTAACTGCATTGGACAGTATTAGACATAAAAGAACACTCATATCTAATAAACATTTAGCTTTTTGTTCTCCCTTCCCCCCAACCCCCTCCCTGGTAAACATAATTGATCAGGCTTTTCTGGATTTCTGTTTTCACAATACTATTTTTCAGGTATATTTGATATACGGACTTATTATGGCTGTACCAGTCACATTCACAATCGTATGTGTTACAATACAAAGACGACACTTAATGGTATGTCTCATTCCTGTGTTCATAATAAAGTTGAATTACACTTTGAATACTCTTCATCAATTACATATATTATGCATGTAATATTCAAAATCAAAATTCTAATGCAGGTATGGGGATTATTTGCTCCAAAATTTGTTTTTGATGTGGTGGGTCTGATTCTTTCCGACTTTCTTATTTGTTTGGCATCCGTTTACTATCTTGTGTGAGTGTTGGACTGAGAACTGGATTCCGGGACCAGAAGTTTTGACCAGAAGTTTTATCCGCTCCCCCATCTCATCTCAGAGCTTCATCGATTATCTGATGTAATTAAGGAGCACAGAGTCTTGAGAATGGTCATGGAGGAGACCTGTGTCATTGTATTTCTACTTATCCGGGAGAACTGCATGTTTCATTGATGAGAACTGGTTTTTGAAGTTCAAGGCTGATGATAAGATAAGATGTTGTTTCTTAAGCTTGCTGATGCAGAGGTTTGTAGAGCTGTGGCTCTTTTTTGGGTCAGAGAATGTGGTGTTATAATGTACTTTTCCACTTCCAGTCTATTAGGCGTTTGCAGCACTAATTTTATTAAAACTTCATACCATTATTATTTTGCCAAGATGTTCCCCTCATTTTCTTCCCCAGGATAAACTCTCTCTCTCACTTCTCTCTCACTTCAGGTGAAGAGATAATGAACCTATAACGATAACTTTTTATAGCCTTTTCTAATATTGGCCGCATTTATACGTGCACTCATATGTAAGGTTGTAAACGGGTCCAGACCCGGACCCGTACCTTTATAGTGAAACTTAGACCCATACTCGGATCCATACCCTCCAGGGTATAAAATTCTGGACTCAGACTCGACCCTCCAAGGTCCAAGGTAGGGTATGGGTATACCCGTACTCGTATGATATTTTTCTATTTTATTTCCCTGTTAAACAAAAATATGTAAAACAATGTATAATTCAAAAAATAAAAATTTTAACATGATTAATATAATCTCCTTAACATTTCTTTCAACAAATAAAATCATTTAACATCTCTAATTCACATTATTAAAAGTTCAAATATACACAAAATCGTCATAGTGTGAGTGTGATGTGATGTGAGTGTAGTTGGTTGGTAGGTAGGTAGAGTAGAGGTAGTAGGTTAGGGTTAAAGATAAGAGTAAAATAATATGTTAAAAAAATTATAAATTATATATTAATATAATATAATTTATAAAATATATAATTATTTTATTAATACGGGTATACGGGTTTGGGTATCACCATACTTTATTCGGACTCATATAGCAGTATAAATACGGGTACGGATACGGGTCTGCGGGTATAAAATTTAAACATTACCTGCTAAAAAAGGGTACAGACCCGTGCGGGTAAGGGTAAGACCCGCCCCGTTTACAGCCCTACTCATATGTAGTAAATTTTGATAAAATTAAAATTTTTCTTTTTCTTTTTAATATTAAAAATATTTTTTCTTATTTACTTATTTATTTATGATATGCTTGAGATTCTTTTTTTTACTAATTTGTCTATTGATTGTCGATTCAATACTTGTAGTTGTCTCATTAGTTATATGGTATATGAATATGATGTATTATTATTCATGGGGTCGTTTTAGTGGTAAATATGTAAAAACATAACTGAAGATTATTAATTACGAATATATTATCGTTATTAGTGTTATAAAAATACTATAAAGATTAGAAGTATTATATCAAGTAATCAATAACTATACCAGTACTAAAGAGTAGAGATATAGAGAAAATTATTATAAGGACAAGACAAATATGTAAGTTTTCTCACTTTTCCATCCTTCATCTTCGTAGTCTCTATTTATAAGTTTAAGGATTATTACTCTACAATATAGGTTACATAATAATAACCTATAAATGTGAAGTGTTACATATGTTACATAGAATAGCGGGGGTAAAGAGAGTTGAATGAGATAAAATACATGAGTAGTGGGAGTTATAATGATGACATCCACTAATAAATATTATTCATAATATTCCCCCTTGGATGCTCATTTTATGGAACAATGTCTCATTAAAACTTTTACTAGGAAATCCAATGGCCAAAAATAAAAGAAACGTCCAAAAAAAAATTCAGATGAAAATCATTTTGCTCCCATAATTTTTCTCTCTACGCTCACTTTTTTTTACACTTTTCGAATAATTTTGGAATTTTAAAGAAAAACGGGGAGGATTTTGACAATTATGAAGATTTTGTAGAAGAAAACATCAATATTTAGGAGAAAAACCGTTAAAAACAAAAGCTTAATTTTGGTAGAAAAGCTCGGTCCAGAAGCAAGTATCCCTCTTCTTGCGCCTGGTTCAGCTTTTCAACCAAAAATTGAATTTATTTTTTATTTTCTGCTTCTCATCTCATGCAATTCAAACCCTTCAAACTTCATTAATTTTCATACGAAGCTTCCAATTCAAAATTCTATCCAATTATTATTTTTTATTTTTTTTCTCATGCAAAATCAACCAAAAACATGTAAAGCATTTTTTTTAAATTATTAATTTTATTTATGTTGTTATATTAATTATTTTAAATATATTTTGGTTCCGCATGACTCACATTTTAAACTAAACAAATTAAATACTAACATAAATAGATGTATTAATATTATATTTAAATTGATATATTAATGATATTTCTTAAGTGTTTATTATAATTATGAATTATTTAATTTTAATGTGTCCTTAAGTGTTATTATTATGCTAAACCCTAACCCCTAAACCTAGGATTTAGGGTCTAACTTTTAGGGATTAGGGTTTATCATCTAGGGTCTAGAGTTTATCGTTTCGGGTGTAGGGTTTATAAACATAATAATTATGAATTATTTAATTTTAACATGTCGTTTAGGGCTTTAGGATCTAGGGTTTAGGATTTATGGTTTACGGTCTATTGTCTATTCATGGTTCAGGGTTTAGAGTTCAGTGTAACCCTGGATTCTAGACCTTGAACTCTAAACAATACACTCTAGACCCTAAACCCCAAAAGTTAGACCCCAAACCCTAGGTTTAAGGTTAGGGTTTAGCATAATAATAGCACTTAACGACATGTTAAAATTAAATAATTCATAATTATTGTAAACATTAACAAATATCATTAATGTATCAATCTAAACATAATATTAATACATATTTATATGTTAACTTTTAATTCGTTTAGTTCAAAAACTGAGTTGTACGAGAACCAAAATATATTTAAAAAAATTAATACAACAACATAAATAAACCTTTAGCTAAGGTAGGATATGAACGTATGAAAGAAAAGACGGGAGTTAGCACCAGACACTATATCTACGAACTAGTGAAAGAAATTGTATAAATAAACTACATATTATCTTTTATTTTATCTATTTCATTTATTATACTAGATTTTACGTAACTTGCTCATGTACAACATGATTTGGATCTGATCATAGAAACGAGGAGATTAATAGACCGAGAAAGAGAAGACCAAAAGGAGCTCGATTGTATCATGAATAAAAAAAATCTACCTGTGTCAATGGATTCCAAATCTTTTATACCTGGCCATAGCTAATGGAGCTTTAGAAAGAGGTTTATCGAAAGGCTTTGGGCGGTTTTCATACCTAGTGAGGAAAGGAAAAGATACTAATAAGCTCCCTTCTACGAGGATCCAGTTCCATGATTAATTGTATTGAAAACAAGAGGGCTAACGGAAGGAAGGAAAAATAAAGATTAAGGGAATCAGCTCCCGAGAACGTTGAGGCGTCAGAAGCTGTTCCCCCGTGGCCAACTCGAAGGGGCTGAAATTCGACGCAGAGCTTTTTGGTTGTTAAGTTCTAGCAGGACTGAGCAAAGCGGAGCTACTCTTTTAAGAAAAAGAGGTTACCAAAACCAGGATATTTAAGCTGCTTCGGGCACACCCGCTAATGTAATGTCTCAGCTTCGGAATGAGCTTGAAAGCCATGAGAGAGACATGATTCATCTCGACTTTTGGAAAAAGTCTCTTTTTCTCGAGAGGTAAAGGCTGTAGTATCTATCTAATTCTATTGCCGGAGAGGATAGCTCTTTCAGTGACGTAAGGTGCTTCAGTGACCAATGTTAGTACCATTTCTTCTCTCGGAGGAATGGTAGCTCCTTTTGAATCAAAGGCTAAATTCCGAGCTCTTCTTGCGATACTCTTCAGATATCGAAGAGTATCTTAAGAAATGAATAATTTAAAAAAAAATTTTACATTTTTTTGGTTGATTTTGCATGAGAACAAAAAAAAAAATATATATATAATTGGATGAAGATTTGAATTTGGAAGCTTTGCATGAGAATTAATATATATATATATATATTGCATGAATTGCATGAAGTTTGAAGGGTTTGAATTGCATGAGAAGCAGAAAAATAAAAAAATAAAAAATCAAGTTTTGGTTGAAAAGCTGGGCCAGGGACAAGAAAGGGGTACCTATGCCTAGCGTAGCTTTTGTCTCTAAAGGGCTATAGCTGGGCTGGGCACAAGTACCCCCTTTTCTGCGCCTAGCCCAGCTTTTTGACCAAAAATTAATTTTTTACGATTTTTTCTTGAAAGTTGATGTTTTCTTCTACAGAATCTTTGCAACTGTCAAAATGATCTATGTGTTTTTCTAAAATCTTCAAGAGTATTCAAAAAGTGTAGAGAGAGAAAGTTGGGGGAGGAAAATGATTTCCATTTGAATTTTTTCGTGCGTTTCTTTTATTTTCCTGCGCGTTTATTATTGATACCCGTAGGAAGGAAAACCCATTGGGATAAAAACCTTGATTAAGGAAAAAGGAGTACAGTGTACATTTACTCCCCCTGTTGAGCACATCACTTGACATCTTTCAGTCGCCGCATTCCAATCTTGTAAACTAGTTTTTCAAATATTCAAGTCGGTAATGATTTAGTGAATAAATCTGCCAAACTGTCACTCGTGTGGATTTGTTGAACACAAATTTTACCATTCTTTTTAAGATCATGAATTAAAAGGTATTTTGATGATATGCGTTTTGTTCTATCACATTTGATATATTCCTCCTTCAACTGAGCAATGCATGCAGTATTATCTTCGAATAAAGTAGTATGAACTTTCTTATCCAAATGTAAACCATATGATCCTCAAATGTGATGAACCATGGATCTTAGCCAAATACAGTCCCCGACTTGCTTCAAGAAAAGTTAAGATTTCAGCATAATTGGAAGAAGCAGTAGTTAAAATTTGCTTCATAGAGCATCACGAGATAAATGTACCTCCACATATGGATAGGTAACTAACTTGTTGCGACCTATATTATGTGAATTAGATAAATATCCAACATCAGCATATCCTATCAAATCAGACTTAAGTGCTTTAGGATAAAAAAAACTAATATCTAGTGTACCTTGAAGGTAGTGGACTAAGATATGGTGCTTCTAAACAAAGTAGTTCTTCATTATTTTTACAAGCCTGAAAAAGTAATCTTACAACCATAAGTGTGTTTAAAGAGTGTACTTATCCATATAAAATTGTTTAAGCACTTTAGTTATATATGTAGACTGATGCATTGGGTCTCAAGTGTTAATATTACAAATGTCTTAGTGGATATATCTTTTAAATTTAAGTGATCAAACTTATTTGTACATGATTATTGTATCTCTTCGAGAGTTCATGAATAGATATCTTTATCTTATCTCCTTTAGTATATCCATAAACTTTAGAATGATCTAACAATTTAATTGGATTTTCATCTCAGAAAATATATATATCGAATCTAATATAATATAAAAATACTACAAAGGATAGTAGTATTATATCAAGTAATCAACAATTATACCAATACTAGAGAGTAGAAATATAGAGAAAATGATTATAAGAATAAGACAAATATATAAGAGCTTTCTTCCTTCATCTTTCACCTTAATCTCTATTTATAAATTTAAGGATTATTACTCTACAATGGAGGTTACATAATAATAACAACCTATAAATGTGAAGAGTTACATAGAGTAGTGGGGTTAAAGAGAGTTCAATGGATAAAATACATAGAGTAGTGGGAGTTATATATGAACATCCACTAATAAATATTATTTATAATAATAAGAAACCTTCTTACATGTCAAATGTCAAACTCTTGAGTTTTTTTATATATTTTTCTTTACTTAAAGAATTTGAATTTTTCTCTTTAATATTTGGAGTATATTTCCCTTGTAACTTATTTATCTCTTTAATACTTGGAACTTTTTACTAACTTATTTGCCTAAAAAAAATATTTAGAAGTATCTTATGATGAGTTATACACTGTTAATAAAATAATTTTTCCCTTTTATATGTTAAAATATATTTTCAAAATAATTATTTAACTATGTAATTATTCTTTATGTAAATCTAAAAAAAAGTATTCCCTTTCCTTAGTGTTAAATATATTTTACAAGTAATTTTTTTTTTTTTGGAATCTAAGTTATGTAAGTAACTCCTTAATATAATAATTGTAATTGTGTTTCTTTTCTATTTAAATGCTTTACAACTAATTCTTTCAAACTAATATTTTTCCCATGCAATTTTTATCCTCCTCTATCGTTAATTAACCACAATTATTTATTAGCTATTCTTATATCTTTTTCATTTTTTAATTTTAACTTGTTAATATTTCATAATTTATGTTTTGCACACAATATTTTTAAATCTCCAAAATTCATTATTTTATGTTTTGCACACAATATTTTTAAATCTCCAAAATTCATTATTTCTTTTACTTTGCAAACTTCTAGTAATTTTTATTTTTACTATCTTCTATATATGCGACTTTTAAATAGCTAACTACTAGAAATGCTCCATCTCGTCCATTTATTTACTACTTTTGTACTTTTGGTTCATGACTTTTTTTTTTTCCTTTTTGCTTTGGTTACCTTTTGGTCCGTTATATTTTATTATTTTTTTCACCTGTATTCTAGAAATATAATTTTATATTTGGTTGCTTTTTTTCCCTTCATACTTTTATTATTTTCTTACCACACCAATTCACTTTTATCATCTAATAATAGTATTTTTAGAGGCTACCTTTTTCTCCCTCCCTATTTTATTATTTCCACACTCTTATTCTAAAAATGTGATTTTATGTTTGGTTCATTTTATTCTCTCCATATTTTTATTATCTTTTTAACAATCAACTCATTTTTATTATGCAATGGTAGTACTTTAAATACGACCATACTCAAGTTCGTTCTTTTATTTGTTTGAAAAATTCAAATATGACAATACTCGAGTTCGTCCTTTCATTTGTTTGAAAAATTCAAATTTGTTTCTACTTGAGTTGTTTAATTTAATTGAATAGTTTGTATAATCCGAGTATTGTTCGAATAAAATAAATAATTAAAATTAATTAAGAAAATAATAAATTAATATAATGTAAAATATATTTGGTTCACCACTTTTTTGGCTCCTTTTCACCTTAGTTACTTTTTGGTCCCTTCTGTCTTATTATTTTCTTTCCACACTCTTATTCTAAAATATAATTTTATATTTGGTTGCCTTTTGCTCTCTTCATATTTTTATTACTTTCTTTCCACAATAACTCATTTTTATTATCTAATAATAGTATCTTTAGAGGCTATCTTTTCTCCCCCCTATTTTGTTATTTTCTTTCTGCATTCCTACTCTAAAATCACATTTTTAGAGTAAAAATATGATTTTATGTTTGGTTCCTTTTGCTACCTCCATACTTCTATTATTTTCTTTTTATACCCAACGTATTTTTATTATCCAATGGTAGAACTTTTTGCTCAAATTTGATAATACTCAAATTCGTTACTTCATTTGTTTAAAAAATTCAAAATTCATTCCTACTCAAGTTGTTAAATTTAATTGAATTGTATGAATAATACACGTATTGTTCGAATAAAATAATAAGATAAATAATAAAAATTAATTAAGAAAATAATAAATTTAATAGTATATAAACATTATGTAAAATATATAAATATATATAACATAAATATTATCATCATCAATACATATAAGAATGCAAAACTATGAAAAGCACTCTTCGTCCAAGTGAAATGGGTAAAAATATAATTTTATGTTTTGTAATTCTTTTTGCTCCTGTTCTTTTTTCTTTTGCTCTGTTCCTATTTTTTTATTTTTTTACATCCTCTAAAAATGTAATTTATGTTTTGCTACCTTTTCTCCCTCCCCATTTTTATTGTCTTATTTACCCTACTAATTCTTTATTATCTAATAATAGTACTTTTGGTTCATATATGAACAATACTCTTTGGTTACAACTAGATGAAAGAGTAAAGGAGTAATTTCAAACTTTCGGCTACTTTTTGTTACCTTTTCTCTCGAGGAACATCAAATTTTCAAGTTTGAATTGCGTACTCGAACATTATTTGAGTTCATTTGATTGATGTTTCAAGCTTGTATGGACAATACCTTGGTTCTTCGTATATGACTTCTTTTTTTTTTTTGAAAATATATAGTGTGAAACTTATTTTTATTATCGGGAAATTCCCTTAATATGTCCCCAAACTATTTACTTAAGTTGCACACTGCCGCTGAACTCATATTTTATTTTTATATATCCCTAAACTAAAATCGTGTATCATAAAATAGCTTGTCAGCATAAATAGCGACAGCGCTACCTTTCGGAGATGTGCTGCTCACATGTCTTGCTATGGAGGGGCATAATTGTCAATTATACACCTCCTTCCCCTTTCTCTCTCTTCTTCTCCTCCCTCACAACTCATTTCTCGTTTTCCCAATCATGGATGGCAATGGTGTTTCCACTTCAACACCACCGCAACATCCCTATCAAAATTGATTTCTCTGCCATTATAACTCCTCCATCCTGAAACTTCACCAGTAGCCGCTGTGTCATGCCACGGATCCGAGCTTGCCCAAACTCGAAATGGACATGCCGTGCCCATGAGGATATAAGGCTCAAAACTGGTGTGTGAAAAGATAATCATTTTAGAAATAAATATACTTTTGTTTAAAAGCTCTACTGAACCCAAGCTTTATGCTAATCTCTATCAAAATTCTCCAAATGCTTTATCGCTCTCGGAGGAAAGCTGAACAGACAAGAAGCAAGAAATAGAGTGAGTACACAAACTCAATAAAGAACAAATCATAACCCGTGGGATTGAACATGCATTTACCAATTATTTTTGCTTAATCCAACAAAAAGTTCCCTTAAATTCTAAAACAATATTTTCTAGGGTAAAAGCACAATTTACAAAAAGTTTATAAATGATTCTAACTTTAAAAATAATACTTAAATAGTTTAGGGACTAAATTGTAAAATCCACAAACACGTTTTCCATTAAATAATTTCTAATATTTTTAAATATCCTTTAGAACATTTTCTCCAAAATAATAATTTCCAAAGCGTATCTTAATTGAGCACCATGCATTCCTCAGAACAATTCTCATACATTCGATCGTCTCAAATTATACTTTAACACTGAGCTCAAGACAGTATAGAGGGTAATAATGGTTCAGATATGTGATATCATGCTTGATTGTTTATCCTGCCAAGTAGGCCAAACATGTAGGGTGAGACTTTTTTTCCCTTCCTAAGGAGTTCAAACATAAGATGGGATATGTCCTCCCACAATTAATCCAAAGACAATCAGAAACTCAATGCTCAAAACAAATGTCATATCTTAAAACAAATATGAAATGTTCATTTTTCAAAATAAATACATTTAGCTAATTCTTCATTACTTTCATACATAAGCTCATTCAAATACCAATTTAACAATACACATCACTTGTTCAATCTAATTATTGTATTTAATTAAAATATAGTCAAGTTTATAGTTAATAAACAATTACAAAGTTAAGATTTATTCTCACTTACCTCAGAACGAAGAGAAATTCGAGAACAATTTGAAATACAAACTCCGAAACCTTCCTTAATATACCTAACATAAACTAGATAAAAATCCTAAACCAATTAATACCTTAAAAAGTTCCATATTAAGAACTTCAAAACTTCCATTTAAGAACCTATCATAAAACCTATTTATATAAAAGAAAACTTACCTTACATCTCTCTCGGTAGCTTCAAGTAACAAAGGAAAAGAAAATGATGAAGGAAAATTGGTATATATATAGGATAAATCTCAATTTCATCCTCAGAAATATACATCCGTTCCAATCTAGTCCTTGGAATTTACAAAGTCTATAAAGAACCCTTGGAATTTACAAAGTCTATAAAGGACCCTTGCAATTATACAATCTGTCTCAATTTCATCCTTCAGCCAATAACCGTTTAGAATTTAATGTTAAATAACTGAAGTCAATCAAAATTGAAACAAATGTGTTACAATTGGGTTGAATTTTGAATTTCTTATTTTCATTAGGGGTAGTATGGACTTTTCAAAGGAGAATATCAGGAAAAGAACTGAATCTCATTACCCCTTCCCTATTTATTCCAACTCAACGGCTTCCTCTGACCAACATCTGTTTCACAAAAAGAAATAAAAAATAAAAGATTGCTTCTTGCTTTACTATTGAAGTCGAACTTAGTGTCGAGAGGGAAAGATGAGTGTTATTGTCGACGACCGATGGTGGTGAGAACTTCATGGAATGACCAAAATCTAGGAAGGAGGTTCATGGCTTGTGAAAAGAAAGAGTTGTGTTGATGTTTAAAGAGTGAATATTTGTTGAGATTTAGGATTTTTGAAACACCTAATTGTTGGTGTTGGGTTACTTTTTAATGAAAGCAAATAGGTGTGGATACTTTAGTTGGGTGGATCCACAGATGCGTTTGAGAGGCCAACTTGCTTACCGGAACTCTTTGTTTCAAACAGACGCTTTTTGAACAGACAGGAGAGAGGATATTAAGTGCATCGTCTTCTGCCAAAGAACCTATTCCTGCTTGCTTGACTACCACAGGCTGACTGCCACTGATTGGCATAGAGTGCTTAAGACAGAGACAGTAGATTCTTCAAAGATAAGAAAAAGAATTCAAAAAAGGGGCTCGTGCAATCAATAAGTTAACGGGGCAACGTCTGGAAAAAAGGCAGATTATAGGCAAAAAATAAGAAAACAAGACGATACGACCAAAGGGGAGCTTATAGCGATACTAGTACTAGTAAATGAAATTACTTATAAGATTTGATCCATCACAATAACTTGTACTTTCCCACATCTCGACTCTTGATCTTTCTTTGCTTAAGACTTTTGGTGGAATGGGAAAAATCGACTTAGAGTAGGGGCGAGGTCACCATACTAAAGAAGGCCGTAAGCAGTGGCTCGACCTAGATGGTTCGAATCAAGCGAAATCAAAGGCATTCGTTGGCACCCGAGATGCTAAGATTGAAGACTTTTGGGATATGGAACGGCTTTCGGACTACGTCCGAGGAGGCCGATAGCGAATTACTTGACTCGATGGATGGAGAGAGAGCCCTCCAACTCAAGCACGAAATCAATGTTGAGTCAACAATCATCGAGAGGGGTACCACCAAGCGAGATCGAGACCAGCCTCTTGTATAGTATAGGGCGTTAAGCACCTGCGGCGCTTCTTCAAATATCCCAATTCAGTAGGGGCTTCAAAACTTGACTAACAAGCGAGAAAGTTGACTTTGAGAAAGAAAAGGGCCCCTTACTATAGCCGCAGAATTTGCTAAGCGCTTTAGGGTGAGCAATTGTTCCCGATCTATTGAGGAAGATTGAATCACTTGAAGAAGATGTAGTTTGCTCCAAGAAAAAGGTTGAATCACCTGAAGAAGCTTTTGTTAGCTCTAAGAAGATTTTGAAGAAAATGTAGATTACCTTGTTTGTTTCATGGATCATCATCTTCTAGGTGTTATTGGTTTGAACAAATTATATGTTGGTTGAGTTTGTTTGAGATGTTGAATATTTTGTATGTTAATTTGTTTTATGCTTATGTTAAACCTTAAATCTGTAATGTGGTTCGAGTAAATATATGATGATGTTTCTAGTTATGAAGTGCAAAGTACCATTTTTACTTATTAAAGTCAATAATTGAATATAGCTAGTTATGTCTGGGTTATTTGGTTGATAAAGTGACCATAAACAAGTGATATAGATAGATAAAAGAACATAGCTTGGTAAGATCTATAAAATAACATAAAATAAACATATATAAGAGTTAAAAATTTAATCTTTGCTAAGAACAAAAAGCATATTAGCAATGTTAAAACAGAGTACATAAACGAATTTGATCTTTGCTTATGTAAAGGTACTTTAGTGTCCCTTTCCATGAGAAAAGATTCTTGCTAAAACAAAATACAACCTGCTCCCATCTTCAAAAATACAAAAATCACATAAATCTTTCAAAGGGTTAAAAATCCACACAAATATCACATGTATAAGAGCTAAAAGTTCTCAAACAATTCTAATGACCTGTTCTTATCTCCAAAAACACAAAAATCATCGAAAGTCTTTCAAAGGACTAAAAATCCACACAAATATCACATGTATAAAAGCTAAAAATTCTCAAACCATTATAACAACATGTTCCCATCTCCAAAAACACAAATATCACATAAAGCCTTTCAAAGGACTAAAAATCCACACAAATATCACATATATACGAGCTGATAATTCTCAAAATATTCTAATAACTTGTTCCCATCCCAAAAAACATAAATATCACATAAAGCCTTTCCAAGGACTAAAAATCCACACAAATATCCAAAAACATAATATATTAAAACAGAGCACAAAAACCAATTTTATCTTTGCTTATGTAAAGGTTCTTTAGTGTCCCTTTCCATGAGAAAAGATACTTGCCAAAACAAAACAAACTTGTCATGCTTGCAAAAGTTTGGAATTGTCCCTAGGAAAAAAAGTTAAAATATGAGTTTGAATAAAGTTGCATATATAAGTAGAATTTAGTTGAGCTTTCATTAAAAGGAGGGGGGGCTCACCTCAACTGCATGATCGTGTTTGCTGACCAATGGAGTATGGCTATACTGAGTTGGGAGGGATGATCTTTGAGATTTAGGGTTTTTAGATGGCATCTCCTTGCTTGTATTTCCAGAAATTCCAATAGCAACATTTTGCCTCTTGCACCCTCTTTTGTTATGCATTTCTCTTCCACAAGTACCACATCTATTTCTTGTCCCAATTCTCTTTAATTTTCCGTAAATTCCTTGTTGTTCCAGCTCTTGTGGTTCCTTTCTTCTCATCACTCTTGGCCTGTCAGGCATCTTGTTTACTTCTAGAGGGAGCAGCTCATTGTAAGGTGTGGATGGCTAAAGATCCTTGTCAAGTATAGGGTTCAAGATATTGTTATATGTCTTCATAAAGGTTGGCCTCATAAAACACTCATCCACAAAATTTTCTGGTGGAGTTCTGATGTGCATCAAAGATGAAATAGCATGTTCACATGGGATGCCAGTTAAATCCCAGTTTCTACAACTACAAGTTCTGGACTAAAGATCTACAATCCTACTCACATTTTCCCCATCTGAAACTTCAAATAATGATTTCTCATTCCACATAGGTATGTAAACCCCTGCCTCCTCCTTAATTTTGTTTAATTTCTCTCGAATTGCTGGGTAAATGTTTCTAAATATTTAAGCATTATAATACTCTGTTTTTGGATTCTCTCCATTAGATAACCCATGATCTTTTCAAGCATATGAAGAATAGGCAGATTTCTTGCCTCTATTATCTGTTCAACCCCATTGAAATACTCATTTAAATTGTTTAGCAAGTGATCAAATTTACAGTAACTCTTGAAATAAGCCATTGACCAGTGTTTTGGATTCCTTGCTTTGCACCACAAATAAGCTTCCTCATCAACATTCTTCATCATTTCCATTGCCTTAAGAAAATCAGGCTCTCTTGTAGCTTTAGCAGCCTCAAACTACAACCTTTTCAGTGCCAGTCCCTTATGTTCCAGCTTGAAATTATTACACATTTACCTCATATAATGTCGCATTAGGCATCAATTCTTCAATTGCATTGATTAACCCTTTTTATATATCACTCATGAAAGTGTGGTGAAAGTCATTTTCAATCCCCAAATCATTAATCAAATTCTCAATAAACCATTTCCAACTCATGTACTTTCTCTCTCAACAACAGCATATGCAAAAAGGTAGATTTGACCGTGTGCATCATACCTAATAACTATGAGTAGTAAACCTATTGGTCCTTTTAGAAAAAATCCATCTAAGCCTATAAAAGGCTTGCATCCCTCAAGAAGTCCCTTTTTCAAAGGTCTTGGACATATGTAAACCCTCTTAAACACAACTGGATTAGGACCTAATGGAGTAGCCTTAATAATATATATTGTTCCAGGATTAGACCTCATAAGTTCTGCTCCATAACTCCATAGCAGTATGCACTACTCTTTTCAATATCCTAAAAACTTAGCATTTGAATCTCCTAACCCAATACAACGTAGACCTGGATACCTCTACCATATGCTCCCTTCTGATGTCTTGTTTGAGAGATCTCACTAGCAAGCTAGGATCAGATCTGATTTTGGATGCATATTTCTCCATAAGCCACTTCCTATTGACCAAATGGACATTAAAAGTCCTATTGCAATTGTGAGGCCTCAAGGTCTTAATTTGTAGTGTATGCTCATGCTTATTCTTAGAAGCAAGAAAATAAAAACCACATCGTTCAGCACATTTTGCACTAACCCTAGTGGTATCATTCTTGTTGAACTTGATTCCCCTACCCTCCTTAATACTAGACTCAATCATAGCTATCTTGATTGTAGCAGTAGAGTCAAACTTCATCCCCACCTTGTGAAAACAAGATTTGCTAAGTCTGTTTCTAGATTAAATTCATCGTATTTGGGGGTACGGAACAATCTCTTTCTAATTTGACTTTGTTTATTTTTGTCATCATTTGCATCACCATCATCACTGTTACTGACTATCCCATCAGGTCCACCCTCAATACCACCCTCAATAAAACAAACTTTAGTAGCCCCAACAATCTGAGATGAACTTGGACCACCAACTTCTATGGCTGCAGATGGAAAACTGCTAGGTCCAGTAGGGTCCACTATTTCACTTTCAGCTACATCAAGACAAATACTTGGAGCAGATGGACCTTCAAAATATTTTTCCTCATTCAAATCACAAGTACTCTCAACATTCTCGATTCTTTATACAATAGAATCATCTATGACATCTATGGTAATCATATCCCGAACATCAACGAGGGATCCCTCATTTTTATCTTCATAATCAGTATCTTCTTCTTCATTATTGGAATTCTTAGTGTGTTAAATATAGGACTAGCCCTGGGAACTTTCGGAGTTGGAGATTTTTTAGTGCAGGGAACAAGTTTGTTATCTAAATTGTCAACATATATGTCTACAACTCTATTTTTGTTAACCCATTTTGTTGTGTCAAGAACATCAATATTTGTCTCCAATAATTTCCATCCAACCCTTGGCATAAAATAGAAATAATTTTTAAGACTAGTACAACCCACCTCTTTGGCCATTTCATTCAAATCTACTAGAGACATCAAGTCAACCTCACAATAATCAAAGTGACTAACCTTTCCCCCAGTATAACTCTTATATTGAATTCTGATAAACTTCCAAAAATAATGCATCCTTATAGTGTAACATGGGACTCCCCTCCACTAACAATATAGGCACATTGTAAGGAAAATGCATTGTTATCAAACATATCACAAATAAAAATTTATTTTTACGACACATTAATTCATATTCTTCCTCCTCTTTATCACAGCTAATAAAGTAGACTATTTAAACAAATTTTCAGACTTAAAGGACAAGAATATAAGAATCTGACAAGCCCACTATTCCACAAAAAACAACAGTTAGATTCCAAAATAATATCACTTCTCACTAACACAACTAACAGAGCAGAACATTTCAGAAGATTTTCACAATTTTTCCATAAAGTTAGGGCAAGAATCTAAAAAGATCACTATTCAACAAAAAAAACAAGAAAATTGATTCCAAAAAACTAACAAGCTCACTATGTCACAAAAAAACAACAACACTTAGATTCCAAAAGAACATCATCTTTCACTCACACAATTAATATAGCAGAACATTTCAGAAAACTTTCAAGGTTTTTCCATAAAGTAAAGACAAGAATCTAACAGACACGTTATTATTCAAAAATGACCACTATTCCACAAAAAAACAAGAAATTTGATTAAACAAACCTTCATCCTTCACCTGTTTCAAGTCATAAAATTTTAATGAAAAAATAAAAGATTCTATCAAGCAAAAGATGTAAGAACAATTCTTTTGAAAAAGATACTAATGGTTCATTAAATAAATGGGATTCCCCAGCAGGACCACTAAAGCATTAAAATTTTTAATACATTCAATAACGGAGCATAATATTCTTACCATATATTGAGCCTCTTTGTTTAGGATCTGCTATAAGCCTAACATCGCTCAAAGACCATGTCATTCTCTGCAAAACAACACTTAACCCATGTCAAAACAAAGTATAATGCTTCTATTATTGATAGATCGATCGAACGCAAAAACTCCTATACCTAATAATACAATAATTAAAGAAATTAAAGTGCATATATTAGGGTTTTTTCTTTGGATTAAATGGGTGTATCTTAAGAACAGTGGATACTTTGGTGCATGTGGATAATGGCTTAATCATATAGTGTGATCAGAGCCATATATGTTAATCAATAGAAATCAACCAAAATTATGTCCATTATAGAAAAAGCTTAGGTTCTTCCTCAAGATCGGACCTTGAGAAAAGCTCTAGACGAAACTAAAAAGATGAAACCTTTTCACCTACAAGCTCTCAGACCTTGGTTGCGGTAAGAAGAGAAACTAAAAGAATGTTTGAGTGGAATGATCTTACCTCGATCATCTTCCACCAAATGAAGGGAAATGAAAAAATTTCCTTTTTCACACTCAAAAATTACAGACAAGTTGAGTTTGGGTTGAATTCAGCCAATTGACCGTTAAATTCTTATTGGGTGTTGGCTAAAGTACGAAATTGAGACAAATTGTGTAATTTCAAGGGTTCTTTATAGACTTCGCAAATTCTAGGGATGAAATTAGAATAAATGTATATTTCAAAGGACGAAATTGAGATTTATTCATATATATATATATAAGGGGTATATCGGTGGAAAATTAGGGATAAGGATGGTATTTTAGTGGGAAAATGATACGACTTTGTGGGTTAAGCTTGGGGATAAGAAACTTCTTTGGGAAGCAAAGAAAAAATAATAATATTTAATCATAGTTTTTTCTTTGGCCTTGGGTTAGATCTCGGGTATCACACACCGCCTTCGTCCGACACCTCTTTCATTACGACGTCTTCCTCTTCTTTCTCTCTCCCATTTTTTTAATTTTTTTTCTTCCTACACTCCTACTCTAAATGTTTAATTCTATGTGTAGTTGCCTTTTGCTTCCTCCATATTTGTATTATTTTCTTTCCATAACTCTACTCATTTTTTGATATAAGATCCATAAGCCATGAAAAATACTTTAGGTTCAAGTATGAAGGATAAAAATGTAATTTATGTTTGGCTACCTTTTGTCCCCTCTTTATTTTAATATTTTATTTTCATTCCCCTACTCTAAAAATATAATTTTATGTTTGGTTGTCTTTTGCTGCATCCCTATTATTATTACTTTCTTTCTATGCCCTTACTCATTTTTATTGTCCAACAATAGTACTTTTGGCATTATGTCATGTTCGTTTTGATTATAAACAAACTATATTTAATGTTCAAAACTTGACTCGAATATCAAACAAATGAAGCCAAATGAACTTTGTTTATGAATATTTACTTTGAATAACAACTCTTACTAATTAAAAATTAATTTGATTTAAATTTAATTTAAAAAATGAAATTGAAGCATATTGGTTTCAAACTCATTCAAATATTTTAAGTTTAACCCTATGCACCTCCTCGAACCTTAGTGCGAAGTCATCTAGTATATGTATGTATGTATGTGTGTGTGTGTCTGTAACAGTCCCTAGCTTTCATTACTAGTTCAAGTAACAAGTCTCAGATTTCCTTGTATCACCCTAGGAGTTGTATTAGGATCTTTTGAGACTTAGATATTACAAGATAAACCCAAGATTAAAGTCGTGGACCTGTGTTAGGATCGGCCAGCCTGTAGTTGGAGATACTAATACTAGATTGTTTGTAGTTCATATGAGGTGGCGGCCAGCCCGTAGTTGGAGCTATCCTCGAGATATGGGCTATAGGTATTTGTTCAAGTAATGGTTATACACTCAACTTTGGGGACATTAATCTTCCTATAGAAGCTCTGATGCTCACTTTGAAAGCCAAATGTGGTCATTTGGTGTTGTTATGTCACGACATAGATCAACATGTTAAGCCACCATTTTATGGACTATGAGTTAGGGATTATCTTCCTTCTGAGATAATATGAAAAGAATAGTGTTTCAATGAAACGCTATATATGCATTTAAATACTTTATTCCAAACTGTTTTGTTAATTGCATAAATTGTTTTACATTTAATCATAGTGCAGGTTCTTTTAGTCTTTTGGGGGTATTTTTATTTGAGAATAAGTTTATCAAACCCAAATAACAAGGACTAAAAAGGAACTTGGACATAGTACTCGAATTTGTTGAGTACAAGTATGTCCAGACAGACCCCTGTTAAAAAAAAATTTGAATAAATCCACTAAGAAGAGCGTAAGGAATCACAAACGTGGAAGGGCAATAACAACATATGCTATATGCTAAGTTAGTTTTCATGTGAGATGCTCTAAACATGATGCATAGGCATGTTGACACTGCACATGGATGACTGAACTCTAACGAAAAATGAACAGGCCCAATAGATTCACATTTGTGGCCCTTATAACTAGTGATTTCTCTTCTAAAGCTGAGGTTAATACAGAGAACTTCAAGCAGAAGAGGAAGCTATAAATAGAGTTAGATGTCAAGCGTAAGAGTAAAAGGGATGCTCTTCAACCTAGTACTATGTCCAAAGGGAAGTGTTTCAGATATAATGTAAAAGTCACAAGAAATATGACTAACCTGAGCCAACTACCAAGTTACCGCAAATATGATTATCTAATTTGAGTCATATTATGTTGGTAGTGTCCGCATCCACAAGGATATTATATTCTGGAGCACCAACTAAGTCCATAACTCATTAGGTTTAGAAGGACAATGAGACTTAGTAAAAGGAAGCATAGTATGTGGGTTGGTATTGGAAGCTCATGTATGGGCATGTACAGCGGGAGATGTTTTAGTCTTTGGTTTTGAGAAAAATATTAGTGTAAAAGCTGTCATATATATGCCTAGTTTTAAGGTAAATATTGGTCTCCATTTCCTAATTCATAAGGGATGGATATTCAATGATTTTCCATACTAATGTTAATATCAGTTGAATAGAAAGTTCATTTGCTAAGGCAGTGCATATAGAAAGTAATACATCCTATCTCAAACCAAATAAATAACATAGAATCAGAACCAAAAAAAGTGTTGTTCTATATGACTTTTATTTATGGCACCTTAAGTTATGATTCAGAGACTCATCCAAGATAGGCCCTTGGGATCATTGGAATTGGAATAGTGGCCTTAGTATGAATCTTGATTAATGGGGAGATGTCCAATAGGTAATTTACCTATAAAGTATAAAGGTCCAAGGAAATACTAAGGCCTCGTTTGATAAAACTGAAAACTAAAATCTTAATTGTTTAAGTTCTGAATTCTGAATCTTAAGTCTGAACACTAAATCTAAAAGCTAAAGTCATAATCTGAATGCTGAAGTAATTAATAAGTGGTAATTATACATTAAAAAAAAGTGTTATAATTTTGCAAACAATATATTTTCAGAATTCATAATTCAAAGTTAAACAAAAAATTTTTACTTAAAATTTATAACTAAAATTAAGTACATCTTAAAAAATTAAGTTATTTTAAAAAATTATTATCAAATGCACTTAAAATATTAAGCGCTTAAAAAAATTATCTATTATCAAACACATTTAATCCAAGAAGTTCTTAATTAATTCATTTTAGGAGGAAAATTAATTTATCAACTAAGGCCTAAGTCACACATATGGTCTAAAACTACACCAGTACAAGAGACTACAAATACTTCATCACCTTAATAGATGATTACTCAGATTTGGTTATGTTTAATTAAAAAGACACCAATCTAACTCTTCTCAGAGTTCAAGGCTGAAGTGGAGTGTCAAATAGGTAAAGTAATCAAGGAATTGATATCACAATGTGATGGAGAGTATCTCTTTGGTGAATTAGGATTACTTGGTATATCATGGGATAATATCTCAGCTTACCAAGCAGGGTATACCCTAGTAGAATGGTTTAGCAAAGATGAGGAGCAGAACACTTAAGGAAAAGGTAAGGAGCATGATGTCTCATGCACATCTATCTATATCTTTTTGGATATACTCGAGAAATTGAGGCATAAATTCTTAACTTGGTGCTTTCCAAATTAGTTCACAAGATATTATATGAGATATGGACTGGTTGAAAGCCCCGTATGACTCATCTTAAGATATAGAGTTGTCTTACTTATGACTGACTAAAGGAAGTAAGCTAGATCCAAGATCAGAATTATGCTACATTGAGTATCCAAAGATTGACAGAAGAGTATATTTCTATCATCCTAAGAAGCAGAAACTATTTTTTAGCACTTCTTATAGATACTTGGCGGATTATTACATAATATCTCCTAAGGGTTTTGGAAAGGTGGATTTAGAAATTAGAAAGTCTAGCTTTGAGGCTTCTAAACCCATTCGATGTATCAAACGATACGATTGTGCAAGCACTGTAATCAGTGGAGCCACATCATAGTGGAAGGATTCCTTGAGTTCCTGATAGATGAATATGAGAGGCCTTCGACGTAGTCTCTGACCATCAGGAGTAGGATCTTACTAGGTATGACAAAGCTATTATGGACAATGATGCTGATAAATGGCAATAGGGCCATAAAGGTCATCATTGAGTCTTTTGATTTCAATCAAGTCTGGGATCTTGTCACAGTACCTGATGGTATAAAATCCAATAGGTGCAGTAAGTTTGCAAGATGAATAGAGGTATAGATAGGAAAGGTGCAAACCTATAAAGTTAGGTTGTTGCAAAGAATTGTATTCAGAAAAAATGAGGTATCAATTATGAGGAAACCTTTGCACTAATAACCATGATTAAATCCATCAACATACTCTTATCCATAGTGTGTCATTTATGACTAAGAGATACGGTAAATGGATGTCAGAGAATGCCTACCTAAAGTGCATTCTTAGTAATGATGTCCTAATGGAGTAACTAGACGAGTTAATTACTAGAGGCCAAGAAAATATGATCTGCAAGCTTAAGAGGTCCATCTATGGATTCAAGCAAACATCTAGATCATGGAACATATGTTTTGATGAGAATAACAAGTCTTATATGGTTTTAAACAAAATGTGGATGAACCATGTCTATAAGAAATTGGATGGAGCTAATCTATTTTTATTAATATTGTATAAAGATGATATCCTACTAATGGGAAACGATGTAGGAATGTTATCATCAATAAAAGTTTGACTGTCTTGTCAATTAAGTATGAAGGACATGGGAGAAGTTAATTATTTTCTCAGTATCGAAATTTTTAGCAATAGAAAGCAAAGAACAATAGATCTTTCCCAAGTTACTTATATTGGCAAGATTTTTTTGTCAAAGTTTAGCATGGACCAATGTAAAGGAACTTCCATTTTTCTTCAGGCATGATCTAACTTTATCTTCTTAGAAATGTGTCCTTTGACGCAAGAAAAGAAAGAGAGAGAGAGGGAATGAGAAGGATTCCGTATGCTATTGCAATAGAAAATCTTTCAAACATGAGCTTTAATAATGCATATTAAAGTAAATAAGATATATAGAGAGGGTTTACATAAAGATTTACCTTCTAGATACACCTCTATTCTATGTCTTCAACACTATATGCCTTGGCATCTAGAATCTACTTGAATCTTCTTGTCTTTAACACTTCAACTCTTTGAATTATTGTCTTTTGCACTTTAACTCTTGGTGTGAAGACTTCATCTTCCAACGTAAATAGTCATCTCACATCTAAGATAAAACATATAATTGTTCATTAATATTTGTCATATAATTAAAACTAGAATTGTCACCCTTAGTTCTGACAGCAATGATAGATTGACGAACTAAGAATCCTAGGTAGGGAAAAAAACTTAATAATCAATATTCATCAAACATTTTCTTACAATTAGAAAGTGAGGTATTCATAGATACCTCTTCAATTAAAGAAACCATAGCAATTAAGGAGTATCTCAGGGGGTAAAATGTCCATAAAGCCTCACAATTACATGTTAGGCATAGGGAAAATGGTACTTAAATTAAAAAAACAAAGCAAATCAAAGTGGCAAATATCTAGTAGAAGTTCGACGCGGTTCTCGGATGTCCAACGCCATTTCAAGACCCATGCATATTTTGAGAATATGGGAATGTCTGGTGCAAATCAAGTTATGCTATGCGTCGTTTCAATCTCCCATGTGTTAGACCTTGTTTTGCCCAGCTTGTCCGGTGTCGGTTATGTTGGGTCTGATGTTGGTTCTAGATCAGCCTAAAGACCTTAGTGAATTTTGAGCAATCTTCTTGAAGTCTTTGATTTCGTTTGGCAATTGTATGAACTAGAAACGCCTTGGAAGCCTTCATTTCCTCTTCTTTGCATTTCCCTTAACTCAAAAGTCAGTCCTTTGTAAGATTCTCAACTAAAGCACTTAGTCCACCAACTTGCTTCTTGATTTCTTTGGCCGAGCCTCTTGTCACCGGCCCTTCAACTCATCACCAGCCCTTTAAATAGCTCCATGGTCTTTTGCTCGTTTCGGATAGTATCACCTTATAAAATTCTTCATTTCATAAGGGGATCGTAGAAATTTTTAGAATTTAAAAAAATTATTTTTTACTAATTTTGAACCATTTTGACGAAATAAAACGGTAAAGTAATGTTAAAAAAATCGAATCGGAGATCGAACCGACAAGCTATTGGTTCAGTAATTCATTGGTTCAACTAGTCGAACTGGATGATGTAATAAATATATAAAAAAATTATAAATATATATTTATAATTCATCCATATACACATCACAAATCAATTACACTAAATATAATTAAAAAGTCTAATTAAAGAACATTACAAGCTTTTTAACTCAAAAAATATTTACAAAAATTATAAGTTTAGAGAGGAAATGAAAAAAAATTAAAAAAATTCAAAATCGAATCAATCGGTATAAACGTCCGGTTCAAATGATCCAACCGGCAACCGATTTTTGTCCAAGTTTGATCGGTTCATTCATCTACTAATTTTTTTAAAAAAACTAGACCGGTCTCTTGTTCGGTTTCCAATTCAACCACCTGTTTTGGTCTGGGTTTCTCAACACTACGGAAAAATTGTAAATCATGTACTAATTTATAATGTACTAACTTTATCTCAATGGAATTTAACTTTGAATTGTTCGAATTTGTTGTTTTTAAATTGGAGAAGTTGAGAGCATTTACTTAAAGAGAAAAAAAAGAGAGGGAGTGAATTTTTAAATAGAATGTTCGAATGTTATGTTTGTCCGAGTAAGAAGTTATTATTAAACTAGTTGGCATCGTTTAATATGTTTTCTAATACTTTTTAGTATACTTAATTTATAAAAATTTTATAAATATAAATTTTTATAAAATAAAAATTAAACTCTAAAATATGAAAGATACATTTTGAAGAAAAATTATTATTGAAGGAGGTGTATTGAAAAATATATCTTAAACAATCATATTGTTAATAAACCTCCGTGAGAATTGCTAGTACTGTAGTTTTGACCAAAGATTTTTTTTTGAGAAAAAAAATAATAATGAAGCAAATAATTATGAAAGCCACAAGAGTGGAAGACCAGTCAAAACCGGACGCGTAACCCCCGCACTACTGAGGTCTAGAAAACTAACCAAAGTCTCTTTCAGGAATGTGGGCTTCTTGCCCACCATCGCCACCACAAACAATTCTCAACTCAAACCAAGAGAGAGAACTCTCTTTGATCAAATGGGTCCTATTTTGTCCCAAGAGCTCTCCGGATAAAATAATATCTTACAAGCTTATCCTCCAATTACCAATGTACCCCTCTATTGTGTCCCAACTTCTTTTATTTTTTCTTTTTTGGATTTTTTTTGTGGAAGTAAATTTTTTTGTTAATATACATAAAAGGATCAAATGAATCAAATATGTATTAATGCATAAAAAAAAAATCAAATATGTATTATCCTAACTGATAAAATTGCTCATGAAATTGGTAAAAGTCATACGGCATGAGCAAAATTGAAGAAATTATTTATTTATTTTTTTAATTTTAAACTCAATATCTTCTTTTACAATTAATCTATCTTTTTTTTTTTATTTTGTGTCCGAAAATATAATCTATCTTTTTTACAAAATTGAAACATCTTTAGTTTTCTTCAAAATTAAAATCTAATCTAAGGGGGAATTGTAGTTTTAATTAAAAAATGGTATTCCCTAAAAAATAGTATACTTATTGACAGTTATGAAAGTCATTTTTGTTAAAAATAAAAATGTATTTTTATTATCAAGATCAATTGAAAATGTGAATAAAGTTAAAATTCATTTTTTTATTTTAATATAATTCTTCAAATAACTCTTACCATTAAGTAAAAGCAACATACTTCAACTATTGCATGGTGAATATATATATTATACAGTTTCTAACTTTTTCTTTTAGTTGAGTATATTTAGTTTAATAGAATTTCTTTGACTTTATACAAACATGGAATTATATTAGAGTTAAATAAAAAAAAGATAGAAATTATAGAGTTGTGTCAATTAGATATTTGATTTTTTAATTGTGACATTAAAGTATCTCTCAATTTTTAATTAAGACACAGAAAAATAAGTATCTTTAGGAAAAAAAAAAAAAAGGATCAATCCCGAGACTAAATCTAGGTTGCAAGCCTTCGACTCGAGGAAGGTAAGATAATTAAGACTTTGTTAATATAAAAAAGATCTCAAAAATTTGAAACTATTATCAATTAAGTAAATAGATTTTGTGTTTAGATAATTAATTATTTGATTTGTGCTTTGATTCAACTCTTTTAATGGTTGTATAATCATTTGTTTAATATCTTTTTAATTCTCATAACATAATAACATTTTTTTAAAAAAAATTATTGAAAGATTATATCTAAAAATAAAACATTACAAATCAATCTTACTGAAAAATCCCTATAACCAATGTTTTTTTTGAAAAAATCTTAAAAGAAATATTGGTGTTTAAAAAATAAAAAGGCCAAAGAGAGAGACACGTAAAAGAGAGGATTTTTTTTTTTAAATTTACAAATTGTTTAAGATTATAAAAAGTGAGACATTTGAAAATTTTTAAAGTTTTTTTAAAAATTAAAGTCTCCTCTCTCTCTCTCTCTCTCTCCAACCTCTTTTTTTTTTTTAATTATCGATAGATATTTGTTTTAAAAAAGTTGATGAATTTTTAATGATAATTATAAAAAAATTAAAATAATTTAAGTAATAACGTTCTATGCAAGATTGGTGAAAATATTTAAATGATATTCTAATAATATTATTTTAAATAGTTATTATGTCATAAAAATTAAAAAAGTACTGCAAATAATTCATAAAAGTTATAACTATTAAAAAGAATTGGACAAAAACTTTATTACTAGTAAAAAAATCAGTGCAATCCGTGCATAGCATGGAATGCAATTTCATAATAAAAAAGGTATTTGTCCTGTATAATGTTTTACTTTTTAAAAATAAAAATATTACTTAATTAAAAATGCATATAATATAGTTTAAGCTCAAAATCGTAGCCCTAATAAGAGTTGTTTTTACCATTATTACTTATTACTTATATAAAGTGTTCAAGTGAACTTATATAAATAAAAATAAGAAAATAATATTAAATAAAAAATGTAAGAACAAGATGAAAAAAAATATTAATAGAAAGAGCCTATAAGAATTCATAATTTTCACATTCCCTTCCCAAATTTAACATTCTTCTTAACTAACTCCTCCCCACCTTCCCCCATACCCACCCATCTCTTCCCCCTCCCAAAAAAAATCCCTCTTTCCCACGACCCTCTTTCACCCTCCCCACCCCTCTCCCTCCAAAAAAAACCTCTTCTTTCCCCCATTCCCGCTACGCCACGTCCACCCCTTCTCTCCCTCAAGGGCAAAGCTAGACCTTCAAGTATGAAAGGACTATAATTTAAGTAAAAAATTTTGTATATCATTTAACTACACACAAATAATAATGAGATTTTTTTTTACTTATAACTTAAATTTAATTAATTTACAAAATAATTATTTTTTGCTAGATTGGTACGATGCATTGACTGATATTCGATTAGGCATAAGGCTTGTTGAAGTAATTAGTGCAATTCAGAAGTGGTCCATTCGCATGGGACGAGAATATAGAGTTATTAAAAGTAATAGCCATCAATGGATAGTGTTACCATCATAGCGACTCGAATTATTGTTCATGGTACATCCGAATAAAGAAGAAAACAATTCATAGTCATTGGGAAATAACTAGATTCACCAACACACATGCCTTGTTTAGGTTGATAAAAACAATCATCGAAATATGACTTCAGAATTTGTTTTAGAACTAATATCACATCTTGAAGCCAACGATCCCGAGATCCCTGTCTCGAATTTCATCCAAGAAGTACAAATATTACTTCAGACGTGTTGTACGTACAAGAATGCATGGTATGTTTCGAAATTTGCAATAGAGAGGGTTTTCGACAGTTAGGAGACAACTTCTACAATTCTATCCAAATATCTCCAGATAATGAAATATTCAAACCCGGAAACTGTGTACGAGTTCTTGCATCACAGAATGAGCAGTCCTCCTGACTATGTTTTCAAATTTTTTTTTTTTTTGTATTTCTCGCCTTGTAAATAGATTTCAAAATTGTCGCCTGGTGATTTTTGTGGATAACACTCATCTTCAGAGACGTTATAAGGGGGTATTATTAATTGCAAGCACATGGGATACGAATAACCATTTGTTCCCTCTTGCTTTGCAATCGTTGATAAAGAGTAGTCCGAAAGTTGGAATTGGTTCCTCAAACTTCTACGGCAACATGTTTTCAAGGATCAGCATGTCTGTTTAATATCTGATTGACACAAAGAGATTTTATCTACTCCACAAAATCAAGCTTTGTGGCAACCTCTATTCGCGGTTCATAGATTTTGTCTACGCCACATTTGGGCAAATTTCACCAAAACCTTTAAGAACAACAAATTAAAAAGTTTAATGTGGCAGGTCGAAACCGAAGCTAAGCAGTGAAAATTTGACTGTGTGTTGAGTGAAATTCAAAAAAGAAATGTCGAAATTTATATTTATTTAGCCAAGATAGACCGGGAGAAATAGACACTCTTACACGATGGTGAGCACATACACAGAATGATTACAATCAACATTTATGAAGCACTTAACAGTGTCTTGAAAAAAGTTAGGGTCTTACATTTAAAAGCCCTAGTTGAATTAATATTCAACAAATTTGTTAAGTACTTCAACCAACAACGTGAAGAGGACCAAAACTGTGTGCATCCATTTCTAACAAAAGTTTTTGACAAGTTTTTTCGGATTAAATTAAAATCAGGGGATCACACTGTTACAACTTATAACCCACGAGAAGATATTTACATAGGTAAATCTTCAATACGCCTTGATGGTACCGGCAACAATGTTTATACTTTAAAAATGAATGAAAAATCATGCAGTTGTGGCAAATGGCAAGAATATACAATGCCTTGTTCTCATGCTCTTGCAATCTGCATAGATAATGGTACAAGACTACATGCTTATGTTCAGATATATATGCGGAAAACTTACAAAAGGACATACCAATCCAATTTTTATCCGATTGGGTACGAGGACTTTTGGAGAGATGCTCTTTACAATGTAACATTCTATCCTCCAAACGTAAACAATCAACGAGATAGAAAATAGGGTACAAGGTTTCGGGGGGGAATGGATTATCGAAATCTGAATTCTCACCCAAGATGTAGCAAATGTCGAATGTCCAGACATAATAGAAAAAATTGTAATAACCCAGGTCAAGCAATGTATGAGTTTCTTTTTTTCAAAGTATTGTAATATTTTCTGATTTCTATTAATGATATTTCTTCTTTGAATTTTTTGTGAGTACTTCTTTATAAATCTTTTACTTAAAAATCGATTATAGATTATTATAGTAAAATTTACAATAAGTAACAAAGTTTTAAATTACTTCTCCATACTCCTTTTTAATAAAATTTTCCTTATAAAATATGCATCAAATAACATAAATAAAAGAATACTGTCTTTTTTTTAAAAAAAAATTATAATTATAAGTTTTGCCAAAAAAAAAATTATGAGTTTTACAAAAATAAAAAATAAAAATAAAAATATGATATGGCAAATAATGCACACATTAGATGCATTATCAGAAAGGATAAAACACACCATGTACGTTATCTGCCACATAAGATATTTATCGTTTAAATTTCTGATTAAATGCGTTATTGTCAAAATAAAATTAAAAAATATAGTGGCCACTTTAATTTTTTTTTTTTAAATTGTCAATTATAGGAAACATCAGATGAAGACGAATGTCCGGTTCCTAATAATTTTATTTGTGAGAAAAGTAGTCATCTAAATAGGACTCATCTATGATTTGATTTATCGGCCAACTATTTGAGATTTTTTTTGTTAATTTTTAGAGTTCATCGTGATCCGGCAAAATATATTTGTGCTGACTTTTTTAGAAGAATTTGTACTGACTTATGATTTTTTAAATCAAATGCTTTTGGTATGATAAAAAAATTCAGAATTGTAAGTTTGAGGGTTTGAGTTCAATTATATCTTGAATTCTAAATTCAAGCTGAAATTAATAGCTTAAAAAATTGTTATGAACCAATCAGAATTATCTATTATCTTATTATATATATATATAGAGAGAGATAGAGAGATTAATATATACCATTTATGCAGGGAATTAAAAATATTTCAACTTTAGAGGTGTTTTTAATATTGACAAACTTTTAATTATTATAATTAAATATTGAGAAGCGTAAAAAATTACAATGAAAAGTTTATATATCTAATTGACATAAATCTTATTGTGCATGCATTTTTTTTAACTTAACCCATTATTTTACATCACGTTCATCCTTCAAATGCTAAGTTTGAAAATGATACATAATGAATATAATTTAAAATTACTAACTCCACTAATTTGATCGAATTTGATGTGAAAATTTTGTTACCCACTCGATTTATATCTTCACTTATGAAATATGGATTTATATTAAGATATATTACCATTGATGATCTATTATGTTACTTATTATGAAGACAAGAACAATGAAAAGGTAATAGATTTTTCCAATTTGATGCCCCAAGGGATTATTACTATCTAAAACAAATCTCCAATTACAAACTTAATTTTAGGAATATCTTTTACTTTTTTATTTTAAATTTTATTTTTTATCTCATAAAAGTCAAATACCAAATAAGAACATGCCAAAACTCAACACGTGTGTATATATATATATATATATATATTTGTCTAACGTATGTCCCTATGACAACGTTAATAAGATAAACTTATACTATAATTGGTAGTTCAAATATAACAAAAATTTCATTAAATCACATATATAAATTATGCAGTAATTAATAATTATTTATATTTATTTACCTTAATTGTACCCATAAAAATCTTTAAGATTCTCTCTCCTCACCCTCCCTACTCCTTCTCATCACTATCAAAACATTTCCTTTTATAATATATTTTCCTTTTAGAGTTTATATTTTCTTTTTAGGGTTTATTTTTTATTTTGTAGTTTTTATTAATTAAAGATACCAAACTATAAATGTACAGAAAGTGTTCCTGAGAGAAAAAATTAGAATGGTCTTTTTTCTAATTTTTTTTCTTGTGAACACTCTCAGTAGCATTCGTAATTTTGTATATTTTATTAATAAAATTTACCAAATAAAAAAATAAATCCTAAAAAGAAAATATAAACCTTAAGAGAAAAAGGATATATTATAAAAGGAAATCTTTTAGGGTGGGGAGGAGGAGTAGGAAGGAGGGTGAGGGAAGGAGAATATTAAAGATTTTGATTGTTACAATTTTAAGTTATATAAATATAAATGATTATTAATTAATACATTATTTAATGAGATTTTATGACAATTGAATCACTAAATATAGTGTAAGTTTATTCGTATTTATATCTGTTATAAAGACGTACATGAGACAAATTAAATATATAATTGCAATCATTTAACTATTTTTTTATTAATTTTTTTTTTTGAAAGGTGGATTTAACTTTTTTCAAAAAAATTTGCATTTAACTGATACATGCAATGCAATCTCTCCCTCAAAAAAAAAAAAAACTGATATATGCAATTTAAAAAGAAAAAGAAAAAAAAGGAAAAAAATGTCTGTTTTCATATCTATTCAACCTCTAGACCTTGAGGGCTATTTCGTCATTCCATATGATATCCACGTTTGCCACAAGCGCACATTATTTAATTCGCCCTCTGAAATAGTCTAAAACAGCAATCCGCCTCCCCATTCTCTCTCTAAACACCAGCCTGAGCCTCTACACAACACAACTCACCCACTGCTTAGCTTATAAATTTCACATTGAATTTTCTTCTGCAGAAAGGGTAGAAAATTCGGAGTGTCTACTGCTGATTAGGTTCCATTTCAATTCCAAAGGTAATTTCTTGAAGTTAATTATTTATCTTATACCTCTAGGGTTTTGTTTGGTTGATGTATTTGGTTAGATGTTACGTTCTTTTCCTTTTTTGTTTTTATGATTTTGGTGGAATTTGTTGATGGTTGATGTAGTTGCAGTGGTTGTTGAATTTCAATAGAAGATGGAAACTGCGACCATCTTCGGATCGTCTTTGGGCATCGGATATAAGAGTGCTCTTCCTTATGTCAGTGTTCGATCGGCTGTTTTGCCGTCAAATAGACCCGATTTCTCGCTGTTCGGATCCATTTCGCGGAGCTCACTTGCTTCGGTTAAGGTAGTTCAATTTGTGAATTTTTGTTTATCCTTGTATTGGTCATGTTATTAAAGATTTTAGCCTTGTTGGGAGTGGCAGTGCAATTTACTGGGACTTAATTGATAAATGAATGATATTTATTCTCATATGATAGATAATTTAGGAGTGGCAGTGGAATTTTAGCTACTGGGACTTAATTGATAAATAAATGATATTTATTCCGTATGGTAGATAATTTCTTGATGAATTACTTGAGCCAATATAGTTTTCTGATTCTTGTTTTATCTGAAAACATATTTTGTGACAAGTAGGTTGAAGGTAATAGTCAATTGAAGTTAGTGTGTTATTATTGGCAAGAAATACAGTATTTCTGTTTTACCTTGAAAAGATTTCAGCTTCATTTGACTCATGATTGTAGAAATGTAGTGAAGATTTTCCATTGCGAATGATCATATACTTTTTTATGGGTTTTCATTGTCTTGTTTTGGGATAAGATGATGTAGCCCCAGAATATCAGAAATTATGAAGTTTTAGCTTCTTGTGACTTGTAATTAGGTGAAAATTAAAAGATTCAAACAGAGGAAATATAAAATTATCCTTTCCCTAATGTTAACCCTATCTCAACGTTATTCTGAAGTTTTCACCAGGCTGACATTCATTGTAAATCTTTAAAATCCTCCCAATATTAAACCTCAAACAGTAAATTGGATGAAGTTAAAGAATTTTACTCAGGGAGGGGGGAGTAAAGGGTGCCAAAACTCTGTAGCTGATATACGTCCTTTCTCCTATTCAATATGGGCCTCTAGAGCTCATTCAAAATCATTTGGTCCCATTTGTGTCCCCTTCTTTTTTCAGAGATACTCACAAACTAGGACATATTTACTCTCATCTGGAAAAAAGAGAGAAACGCCTTTTATTTGCTTACTCCTGCCTTATTTTATTTTTCCCCCTTTTCTACTTTTGAGGAATGTTATCAAAACTTTGATGCTGTCCTCTGATTTACCATTTGTAGTTAAAATTTAGGACTCCTTTTTTGGTGTGTGTGTGTGTAAATGTTAGACCTGAAGCACTTTGTAGTTTTTTTTTTTTTTTTTTGGGTGGGGGGGTTGAGTGGACCCGGTGTGATTATCATCTAATGAAAAAGCGTGGATGCTTTTGACTCTGATTTAGCTACTTGGATTAGTTTTGAATTTGAAAAAATTGTGTTTTTTTCTTCTTGGTTTTGTAAAAATTGAATTGTTTGTGAGAGAAGATGTGGGACTTAAAATGGAAAAAGTGAAAAATTTTGAAATATGCTTTCGACTCTGATTTAAACCCTACTTGGATTAGTTTTGAATTTGAAAATTTTGTGTTTTTTTCTTCTTGGGTAAAAAATTGGATTTTTGGCGAGAGAAGATGTGGGACCTAAAATGGAAAAGTGAAAAAGTTTAAGTATGCTTTTGACTCTAATTTAACCCCTACTTGGATTAGTTTTGAATTTGAAAAAATTGTGTTTTTTTCTTCTTGGGTTTTGTAAAAATTGAATTCTTTGCAAGAGAAGATGTGGGATCTAAAATGGAAAAAGTGAAAAAAACTTTTGAGTTAAGAACTAATCCACATAGAGCTTTAGTGACCCAGTGTGATTATCCTTTAATGAAAAAGCATGTATGCTTTTGACTCTGATTTAAGCCCTACTTGTATTAGTTTTGAATTTGTAAAAATTGTGTTTTTTTCTTGGGTTTTGTAAAAATTGAACAGTTTCTGAGAGAAGATGTGGGACCTAAAATGAAAAAAGTGAAAAAGATTTTGAGTTAAGAACTAATCCGCATAGAGCTTTAGTATTTCTATTTTCAGGTTTCTAGCGTGTAATCATGATTTTATTGATATGAGAAGTCATATCTTGGATTCTATTTTAGTTGCAAGGTTACATCCGTGGGGGAGGGGGAGTTTTAATCTAAGCTTTTTAAGGGTAAAATTGTTACTATTTTCTTATTTCATTTTGAAAACTTTAGTTACTGTTTTATTTAAAACAAGTGAGAAGTAATCCTTTCTGGTGTTTTTCTCCAGTTTGGATCAGGTTTTGAACTATGGCAAACTAAATTATGACTTGGAGATAAATAATTGAGTTGAAATTGCTGTTAAATAAGGCTATACTTCACTATATGTACTTGAAAACATGATAATAACTCAACTTGCAAGATTTGAAAAAGAAAATACGCAAGTACATAGCCATCCCGTTGCATTGGGTGTAGGCTGTTTATGAAGAAGATTGTTCCTCGTGGATAATGAAAATTCACTTCTTCTCAATCTTTTGCACACTGCAGAATCCTTTTGCTTCTTGCCTGAAGTTGGGCCAAAGGAGAGTGGCTCTTAACAGCAGGAGATGTTCTACCATCTGGGCGTCAATGTCATCATCTTCTGATTCGGAAGGATCTACGCCTCCAATTGCTCCACTTCAGTTGGAGTCTCCAATTGGCCAGTTTCTCTCCCAAATTCTAATTAGTCACCCACACCTTGTTCCTGCCGCAGTGGAACAGCAACTTGAGCAACTTCAAACTGACCGTGATGCTGAGAAACAGAAGGAAGACCCCTCAGCCGCCGGTACTGATTTAGTGTTGTACAGGTACTTCTCACACTTGTTTGAATATTAGTTCTTGGAAGAATAGCTACTTATCAGGAATGAAAACTCAGAAAGAAACATGTTCTTCTGGATAATCAGTTACCTAGGTAGTAGTCATGTATCAGCCCTCAAAAAATTGAATGAAGCCATTCAACTATATTTCATCTCTGAAATAGAAATAACTGGATGGACTTAGTAATGAATTCTGTTGTTGCTTTTAAAATTATTAGGAGAATTGCCGAGGTTAGGGCCAAGGAGAGGGGAAAGGCATTGGAAGAGATACTCTACACATTAATTGTGCAAAAATTCATGGATGCCAATGTGTCGCTGATTCCTTCTATAGAACCATCATCAGATGCTTCTGGCAGAGTTGACATATGGCCCGGTCAAGATCAGAATCTAGAGAGGCTTCACTCTCCTGAAGCCTATGACATGATCCAGAACCATCTTGCCATCATTCTTGGAAACCGAATGGGTGATTCAACTTCAGTGGCACAAATTAGCAAACTGAGGGTTGGCCAGGTCTATGCAGCTTCAGTTATGTATGGTTATTTCCTGAAGCGGGTTGACCAGAGGTTTCAGCTGGAGAAGACGATGAAAGTCCTTCCACAGGGGTTCGACGATGAAGGGAGCAATATGCAGCAGACTGTGGGACAGGACTACCAGCATGGTGATGAGAGTGTTGATGACACTTTGAGGGGTACACAATCCCACCCTGAAATGTCATCATGGTCTGCTGGTGGCATCAGTCCTGGAGGTTTTGGTTTTGGGATGAAGTCCTCCAGGTTGCGAACTTATGTGAGATCATTTGATGGGGAGACCCTGCAGCGATATGCTACCATTCGATCTAAAGAGGCTGTCACTATTATTGAAAAGCACACAGAAGCACTTTTTGGTAGGCCTGAGATTGTTATCACACCCGAGGGAACTGTTGATTCCTCCAAAGATGAACTCATCAAAATTAGCTTTGGTGGCTTAAGGAAACTTGTCCTGGAGGCTGTGACCTTTGGTTCCTTCCTCTGGGATGTCGAGAGCTATGTTGATTCAAGGTACCATTTTGTTGCAAATTGAGCATTGCTGATGATTTTCCTCTGGCAGAAGCAGAATTAGCTGCTGAGAATTAACTGATCAATTGAATGCAATGTTGCTCTCCTATTTGGAGCAATACACGGTGTCATGTATATAATAGTGTACTGTCTAATCTGATATACTGATTCATTACAGGAAATTTAGAACTTGCCTATTTGTTATTACGAATGGCATAACTAATTTATGCATAGTTTCTAATTTCCAAATATTGTGTGGAATATGCAGTACATTAATTTGGTTATTACCCGATCCATTGACAGCTCTAGTGGAGTCTACTGCCGCGAACCTATGTTATGATTTCTTGGATGAATTATTTATAAAGTTTGCTTAGGCATTGAGGGTTGGAATTTTTGTGGGAATCGTTCCTCAGAAACCTTCATGTTATGTTCTTTGAATCGGGGGGATCTTTTACAGTGCATGCCTAAAAAATTCGGCAAATCATAGATAAGGGTTAAAGGGCTAGATATGGCCAGGTCAATTGTAAGCTTTACAGCCAATTTCTGCCCAATATTTTTTATTTTTCCAGTCCAATTTTCTTCCCCATTTGACCCCATGATGTTCTGGGCCTCAACCCAAGTGGAATAGGCTGTTGGGCTGCTTCTGGGCCGCCTCCTTGACCGAGTCTTTTGGGATGTCCGCGGCCCGGGTTGGCTACCCGGGTCGTCCGTTGGCGACCCGCTGTTTGTCCGCTCGGCTCCTCTTTAATTGATTGCTGCCTTTTCGTTTCTTGTGTAGTCTCTTGAACTCCTCTGAACCGTCTCTCATTCTCTCTGTGTCTTTTGGAGTCTTCAAGACTCTTGTTTTCTTCTCCTTCTCTTTCGGCTCTACGCTGCTGTTCTCTCTATTCTGGTACTTTTATGCTGTTAACCAGTCTTCTCTTTTGTCACCATTGTTTGTCTGTTGGTGAGATTAGAGAGATAGCCGTAAGGAAAGAAGAGAGAGAGAGAGATAGAGGTAGTATATTGCCGGTGATTTCTTCCCGGTTGAGGCCCGTTTCTGAGGGTTATAACCCCGATCATCACTATTCTTCACTATCGACGCATTGATGCGGCAGCGCCGCTGCTCGGCGTTCGATTCTGGTTTGATAACCCCTCGGTTTCAGCTCCACGGTCATCTCTTTGATTTTCTGTTGGCCGCTTCATGGCGGCGGTGGTGAGCAAACCATTCTTTAATTTATTTGGGTCATTTTTATACTAATCGGATGTTATTTTGCAGATTACCTTATTATTGTTATTTGGCTAATTTCTGTTCATTGAAAGATTGAATCTTTCTGTTTTTCTTCCGATGTAATTTATTCTTAGATAAATTTGTAATAGTAATAGTTAATTGCAATAGCAAATAGGAGTTGTTTTCTCCAACATCAATGATTGAGAAAATAAGGCAGTTCTCTTAACTTGCTACAAAGGGTTTGGAGAGTTTAGATCTCGGTTAAAAGGGAGGGCACGCTGGAACCCCTAAAAAAACATACACCTTAACTGCCTGGTGAAGTATTTTTTTTGGAAAAAAAAATTCTTAATAGTAGCTTGAGAAACGTTAAATGATAAAAATTCTTCTTGGACGTTAAATCAAAAGAATGAAAAAGTCGAATCACATTGAAAATAGGTGTCGTCTTATGACTTTCGCCGGACAAATGAAATTGATCTAGGAAAAGTGCAAAAATTTTTAAAATTGGTGAATATTCAAGGGATCCTCTCACTTAAGTGTTACAGAGGATATTGGAGAAGTGTTCGAATGCAATAAAGTTTCATAGAGGTCATTGTAAACAACCTGTCGGACCATGTACGTTTTATTTAGGCGCAACTTGCAAGGTGCATACAGTAAAAAGTGAAAAAATTATTCTAGTTACAATAAAAGTAAGAGAAGCACATGCGCGTGAGATGTTCATAAATTATGAATTAATATTTTATAGAAATATTATAGTTTCATAAACCCATGGAACATGCATAATATTTTCAGTAGAATATAATGTTTAACTCCGCAATAAGAATTGATCCTAGTTTCGACAAAAAAAGACAGTACTGATGTTCCATGGTTTGTCTTATTGTTCAATGAGAATATAATGTATATTCCATAAGTCATGTGTTATTGTTCCATGAGAATATAAGGTTTTTGTTGTGATAAAGTTTCATGGAAAAGTAATGAATATTCCATATTCTTTGTTAGAGATGTATGAGAATAGTATTGATATTTCATGGTTTGTGTTAATGTTATATGAGAATACATTGCAGGTTCTATCAGTTATATGCGGGTTTCCATGAGTTTTGTACTGGTTTGTTTTGTTGTAATAATGTCCCATGTATTTATTTTAGATGAAACTAGTAACATATAATTCTATCACCTACAGACATTGAAAGGAAAATACACCACGACTTAATATTTCATGGATGGTTACTTATGTAATCATGGAACTACAGTTATATTCCCATGAACATTAGCAATGGAATTACAGTTATAAAAACAGAGCTGCTACTGTCATTACGGAATATTAGCAATTCAATTATAGAACTACAATTAATATTTCTATGGAACATTAGCAATTGAAATATGAAACTCAGTAACTTCGGTGACATAACTTTAACAAACAGGAAAAACATCAATTACACAGGAAAAAAAAATTCTTCCTTCTCATCTTCTCCAATAACAATTTTCCATTATTCTCCATAGATTTACCTTACAAAATACACTGAATAAGATAAAAAATATCAAATAATATGAAATAGAGCTACTACTGCAATTATGAAACGTTAGCAATTGAATTATGAAACTACATTTATATCTCCATGGAACATTAGCAACTGAAATATAAAACTCCATAACTTTGGTGACATATAACTTTAACAAACAAACAAACAAAAAAAATCAGTTACACCGGAAAAAACAATTCCTCTACTCATCTTCTCCAATAATGATTTTTTCCATTATTTGCTATAGATTTACCTTGCACAATACATGAATAAAAAAAATCAAATAATATGAAAATAGAGCTGTTACTGCCATTATATTCTTCTCATCTCTTACAAAAATAATTTCTCCAGATTCTTCCATGGAATATGAATCAGCTAGATAACAAGAAGAAATATTACCGTCGATCAGCTAGAGAACAATAAGAAAACAAAGATGGTGGTGGTTTGATTATATATTTTTAAAGAATTCTATCGGGAAGAAGATGAAGAACGAAGAAAAAGAAAAAAGGAGAGGAGGGAAACGACATTGAAGAGTAAGATGCGCATGACTGAAGAATCCTAGTGATTCACAACTTAAGTTGGACGGCATCGTTACAGTCCTCAGATTGCACCTTGCAAGGTGCATTCCGGTGCAAGGTATTATTAGCGCCAATATGTTTCTTGAAGAGATGAGAGTTTTTTTTCTTTTTTATTTTTTTGCTAAATTGGCTTGAAGAGATGATCGAAGACATGAAAAACAGAAAGCTTTGTCGAAATGATGTGGGCAGTGATCACAGTTGATGGATCCGAATGATGTCGAAACATGGAGCACGAAATTCTACTAACGGGTTAATCCATTATAGTAGCGGAATTGGGATTGAAAGCTTGAGAGGGGGGAGGGCAAAACTAAACTATGAATTTGAGCAGAATTTTATCTATATAATGGACACTTTTCAAGCACAACTATCACTCAAACAATTCGAAAATCTAACAAGCATATTACATTTCAATCATTCTTCATAATTCCCTACCTAATAAAAAATATTTGCAAACCATATTATATCTGTAGTATTAACTTTCAGCTAGGTCTTCTACGACCATTTGGTCAGCATGAACTTTACACAAAATCATCTCATGAGTATATCCTTTTACTTTTTTCAAGATTGGAAGGGAATTTGAACTACCTACTAGATTGACCATTGTTACAACTTTTGAACCCTAACCAGCTTACTATTACAACCAAATAGAAGTTTCAAACAAAATAGATCCTAATCTATTACAAGATTAAGAAAGACTGCTACAAGATTTAGAAGTAAAAGTAGGAAATTTTCAGAAGACTCCTTCATTAGAAGTGAACCTCACAACAATGAAATCAACTCTCAATCTCTAGATTCCTAGAGTACCACTCAAGCTTAAAGCTGACAAGGCAACAGGAAGCAACCGACGAGTGGTGCAAGAGAGGAGTTCGGAGATTACAGAGAGAAGAACGAGGCGACAACCCTAGAGAGGAAGGCGACCAAGGAAGAGAGAAGACAGAAATGCTGCTCAAGATTACGACAAGCAAATAAGAAATAGAGTATATATACATGTTCAACAAGTCACTAGTAGTGGGTCGGTTTCACCGGTCCTGCTCGGCATCTTAAGGTAGTATAATAAGCCCAATCAAAATAAATTGTGAGGCTCAGTTCATTTTCATCATAGTGAAAAATGGGCTAGTGAATTAAATGTATGCAATAGGTCATATATGGCCAATAAACTTCACCTTAAATACATTTTAATCAACCAGCCAAAACAGACTCAAAGTGAGTCAACCTTCATCAATATGAGGGAGGTTCCTGTATAAGACAAACTTATTAGTTGTCACAACTTTGGTATCAAAATCAGCAGGATTATCTTTAGTGTTAATCTTGATGACATCAACAATACCATTAGCGATATTTTCTCTAATGAAATGATACTTAACATCAATATGTTTAGTTCTTTCATGATAAATAGGGTTTTTACACAAATGCAAGCAACTTTGACTATTAGTGTAAATTAATGCATTGGAATACAACAAATGCAATTCAGATAAAAGCCCTTGAAGCCAAATGGCTTCCTCAATTGCCTCAGTGGCAGCAATGTACTCAGTCTTAGTAGTTGAAAGTGCAACTACAGATTGAAGTTGAGATTTCCACGAAATGCAATTGCTAACAAGAGTAAAGAAATAAGATGTAGTGGATTTTCAAAAATCTTTATCACCAGCAAAATCAGAATCAACATAACCAACCAAATCAAAAGTTTTTGTCGAGTTATGACAGTGTAAACCCCTATTAATTTTCTCATTTAAGTAGCTCAATAACCATTTAAAAGTAGCCCAATGGTCCCTACCGGGATTGGACATGAATCTTCTAAGAAGACTTATGGAATATGCTATATCGGGTCTGGTGGATATCATAGAATACCTAATAGATCCTATAGCCATTTTAGCAATTCTATAAAGGATGTTTGCCTTGCTTTTCTTCTCATTTTCAGCTTTGGGACATGTTTTGAAAGAAAGCTGAAAATGGCTAGCAAGAGGGTACTACAGATTTACAGATATCCATAGAAAATTTGGAAACAATTTTCTTTAAGAAAAATTTCTAGGATACAAACAAGGAATGATCAGATCTATCCCTATTAATGTTCATGACACAGATCCTAGAGGCAGAGCCCAAATCTTTCATGTCAAATTCTGATTTTAGCAAAGATTTCAATTTTACAAACTTTTCTTTATTCTCACAATCAACATGTCATCGTAAGCAAGTAACATTGTCAACATTATCACCACAATAATAAAGGCAACTATCATAATTGCTTTTAACAAAACCAGATTTAATCATAAATGAATCAAACCTTTTGTACCATTGTGTGGGTGATTGTTTGAGTCCATACAAGGACTTTTTCAGACAATAAGTCATGCATTCTTTCTCTTTTACCTCAAAATCGAGAGGTTGTCTCATGTAAATGGTTTCATATAACTCGCCATGAAAGAAAGCAATTTTGACATCTAATTGCTCAAGATCAAGATCAAAGAATATAAAAACAGCTAGCATAATTCTAATCGTTTTGTATTTAATGGCGGGGGAAAATATTTCATTGAAGTCAACACCTTCAACTTGAGAAAAACATTTTGCAACAAGTCTCGCTTTAAAACGTGGAGGTTCATTAATCAATTTAGATTCTTTGAGTTTGAAAATCCCTTGATATAGTCAATTAACTTTTGTTTAGAAGGTTTAGGAACAAGTACCCAAGTTTCATTCTTATGCAAAGAAGACATTTCTTCCCTCATAGTATGCATCCATAAAGAGTAATTAAGACTCTTAGCAACATCATAAAAATACATAGGTTCTTTTTCTTCAACAAATAATGCAACAGCAATTGCATAAGACACAAGTATGAAAACCCATATCTACCGGTTCGCTTGGATATCCTTCTTTCCCTATCCTTAGTTAATTGATAATCATCAAGAGCGTGTGCCTGTGCCTCGGGATGTTCCTCATCATCGTCAGAATTTTCTGACTTAGGTACATCATTTTCAGGTATAGGACCTAGGTTATCTATTTCATTACTTGTTTTAGGTGTAAGTGTGTGCTCGGAAGAGTGAATAGAGGTGTCCTCCACCTCAATAGAACATTCCCAACTGAGGGAAAATTAGTAGTATTAACGGGATCAGTTTTAGCTTTAAGACATGGCAGGTCGAGCTTGTTTAAAATCACTTCCCTACTAATGACTACCCTCACCCCTGGCTCACCTCTAAGCCATACCTTATAACCCTCGACCCTACTAGGATAACCTATAAACACATCCTTCTTTGACCTGGGGTCAAGCTTCCCTTTTTTTTGATGTGCAAGAGTAGTACACCCAAAAACTCTAAAGTTTAATAGGTTTGGTGGTGCACCGGATCACAATTCAATGGGTGTTTTAAAATTAATAGCGGTGGAAGGAGACCCATTAATCAAATAAACAGATGTACTTACAGCTTCACCTAAAAAAGATTTAGGAATGTCAAAAGACACCATGAGACACCTAACCTTATCCATGATGGTCCTATTTATCCTCTCAACAACACCATTTTACTGAGGTTTATGTCTAACCGTTTTATGATGCATGATTCCACGAGATGCACATAAATCATTAAACTTTTTGTTGCAAAATTCCAAACCATTGTCCGTTCTTATAAATTTCAGTTTGTTACGGGTTTGATTTTCAGCAAAAAGTTTCCATTCATTGAACTTTTTAAAAGTTTGGTCCTTAGTTTTCAGAAGAAAAACCCAAACTTATCTAGAAAAATCATACACAATCGAAAGAAAGTAGACATTACCATCATAAGTGGATTCCTTTTCAGGACCTCATAAATCGTAATGCACATAATCAAGTACAGTAATAGACTTGTGCGTGCCAGTGGAGAAACTAAGTTTGTGTTGTTTGCCAAGAACACAGTGATCATAAAAATCTAAGGCATTGATTTTGTCGCTGTTTAAAAGATTTTGTTTGTTCAAATATTGCAAACCTTTTTCACTGATGTAGCCTATCCTCCTATGCCGCAACATGGATTTTTCAAAAGCATTTTTTGTAAACAATGCATATCATTCACAAACAGTTTTACCAAGCAAAGTGTATATACTTTTTTTCTTAAACCTTTAAGTATGACCAAAGAACCTTTGCAAACATGCAAAATCCCATTTTTGGATTTGTAAGAATAACCGTTTGTATCAAAAACACCAAGAGGAATCAAATTTCTTCTAAGATTAGGAATATATCTAACATCCTTTAGTTTCCTAGTCACACCATCATGCATTTTGATAAAAATATTTTCAATCTCTTTAATATCACAAACCTCATTGTTTCCAAAAAAATAATTTTCCATAATCAAGAATTTGAAAATAAAAAAACCAGTGTTTGTTTGGACTAATGTGAAAAGTGCAACAAAAATCAAGTATCCATTCATAAGAAACATGTGAGGAAGAAGGGGTAAGGGACACATACAAAACCTCAGAATACATCGAGTTTCCATCAGATTCAAAATTATTTGTTTTGTTGTCGGTTTTATCACTCTCATTACCTTTCTTACCTTGTTTTTCATCTCTGATTCGTTTAAAACATTTATTTTTCACATGACCTTATTTGTCATAGTAAAAACATTTGATTTTACTTTTACTTTTATATCTAGATTTAGACCTTCCCTTACTTTTAGATCTGTTGTTGAAAGATTCTCTCTTATCAACTCTCCCTCTCATGTGAAGGTTCTTGCCGTTGGATTTATTTTCTTTACGTAAATCCAAATCTTTAGATTTCAAAGCACTTTTAACACCAGACAAAGTCAAATCATCTCGGCTATATTTAATGGCAGATTTTACGTCGTTAAAAGACTCAGGCAAAGAATTTAACAAAATAACTGCAACGTTTTCATTGGAAATATTTTCACCAACATTTTGTAGTTCTAAAATGATCTTGTTTAAATCATCAATATTTTCACAAAGTTATTTTGATTCACTTATTTTAAAACCAAAAAGTTGCTCTTTCAAATAAATGTTATTTGACAAAGATTTTTCCAAATAAAGTTTTTCAAGTTTTGTCCAGATTTCAGGAGCAGTGTATTTTTTTTATCAAATTCTCATAAAACGCTATCATCTAAAATTGCAAGGTGAGACACCTGTGAGCATCACTAAGTTTTTCAACAAGAGTTTCTCCCTCCCAGGATTCTGGGTATTTATCGGGAATAAAATGGCAGGTGTAATTTTATTTTGAACTAAAACGGTTTTCATTTTTCTTCTCCACATACCAAAATTAGATTGGTCATCGAACTTATCGGTCTCGAGTTTGAGAGTGGACATGATGTAGACAACTAAATAATTACCAACAGACACATGTAACAATGGAGACAAAACAGTAGCCACAGAATCAAAAAGGTGATTCACAGAAAAAAGAGAAAATAAAACAACACTAATCTTCCTAAAAACAGAAACAAAGAAGACACAAGTGATGAACAGTAGCAGAAAAAAAAAAAAAAAAAAAAGTTCAGCGATCACAGGCTGAACCTCAAGCGCCAAGAGAGAGTAGTAGAGAGAAACAATGCCTCAATAGTCACAGATTTATAAGAAAATTTTTGCAATAAAAAATAAAACCACCAAGTCATAGATACATTAAGTCTAAATAGGACTCAAGCTAGGTTTTGGTTTTGATTTTTGAAGAAAAGCAGGCAGTTAATTCGAGGATTAACCAAAAAACAACAAAAAAAATTTTCAATCCGAGACAGAGACAATATATTTATCGGAGCAGAAGCATCAATAACCACAAAGAGCAAGATATATCTGAAATGAACACAAGAGAAACAAAAATGATGAGAAAAAATTCCTTGAGTGTGGAACTCAAAAGGTTCACACAAAAATTCTGAAGGAAGATTCGGATCGAAGGTTTCTGAGAGGAGCGATTGTCGGACTCCACAGGAATAATAGCACGCCGCCATGCCGCTGCACTTCCACGAAAGAAATTACCGAAACGGTCACCAAAAACGGTAACTTGCTCTGATACCACAGTTACAACTTTGGAACCCTAACCAACTTACTATTACAACCAAATCGAAGTTTCAAACAAAATAGATCCTAATCTATTATAAGATTAAGAAAGATAGCTACAAGATTTAGAAGTAAAAGTAGAAAATTTTAAGAGAAGGAATCCCTCAGTAGAAGCGGACCTCACAACAATGAAATCAACTCTCAATTTCTCTATCTCTAGATTCCTCGAGTACTGGTCAAGCTTAAAGCCAACAAGGCAACTGAAAGCAACTGATGGGCACCACAAGAGAGGAGTTCGGATATCACAGAGAGAAGAACTGAGGCGGCAACCCTAGAGTAGGAAGCGGCCAAGGAAGAGAGAAGATAGAAATGTTGCTTAAGATTAGAGCAAGCAAATGAGAAAGAAAGTATATATACATGTCCAATAAGTCACTACGGATAGGTCAGTTTAACTCGACCTGCCTGGCATCTTAAGTCAGTATAATAAGCCCTATCAAAATAAATTGTGAGGCCCAGTTCATTTTTATAATAGGGAAAAATGGACTAGTAAATAAAATGTGGGCAATGGGTCATATATTGGCCAACAACCATATTTTGTTCTTCACCCAAATCATTTTTTCATTATACTTACATTATATTTGAGCTTTGGGAATAAATATCACAAGGTGATGATAACAAGATTAACTACCACTCTCAACAGATTTCATTTAAAGATTTCATTTAAAACACATACTCACAATAGTCACACAGCTCATAGCTACCACTCTCTAGGCCTTTATTTGGATTAGTTTAGGAAGAATTTTCCTTCTCTCAATGTTAGTGAATAGATTTCACTTTTCTCTCATAAAAAATACACTTTTTACAAAAGACTTATGAAACAAGAACTTAATTTGTAATTTCTTTGATCTCTACCATTCATACCACCATGGTTTCTAATTCTATATATTAATATCTATAACTATTTTAGTCCATATTATTCTTTTAGGAAAAAAAGTAAGACAAAGAAAGATTAAACAATTTTATTTCGTTATTGTATCACTCATTTGATTCACCATTAGACAAAAAAGAAAGATCTATAGCACTCATTTGATCTAGAGTGTTCAAGAAATAGATTACAATTTCTAAATATAAAAAGCATTAACTTTTTAGTTTCTAATTGATATTGAATTAATGAAACAATACAATAGAAATGTTGATTTTGCATTCTTTTTTATTACTTACTTCTTGAATGTATACCTTAAAATGTTAATATTTTAATACAAATTTTTCCTAAAAAAATAATTCCACGCAAATTAAGGTTATAAAATGTTAATCTTATAGTTTCTTTAAGGGTTTATTACATTAAGTTACCCTTACTTTTAGCGTTTTTTTAACTTTAGTATCCTAATGTTATCTTTTTAATAGTTTAGTATCCTGAAAAAAGTCATTTTTTCCCTATCTATAATTAAATATTCAAGAACCATTTAAAAAGTGAGTTAGTTTCATTAAAGTATTATAATATTTGTGACTATTTTATTTTAAAATTTTAAAATAGCCTTAAATTATTAACTTTTAACTACAATTAATTATTAGTCTTAAATAATTTTTTAAATTAAAAAAACTAAAACTGAAAATTAAAGTTAATTTTAATTTGAAGAAGAAAATTCATATTTCTCAAATTGGAAAATTTAAAAAATGTGATTTTAATTTTAGTTAAAATATTGTTTCGATTTGATTTTTCAATATTTTAGGATTAATGGATACACTTGACTTATTACAGTTTTAGAATCAACCATTATATAATCAAGGAACCGTCTGACAACAAATTTCTTTGTGCCAGCAATCTCAGTTTTATATTTTCAGTCTAATGATTCCCATAATGCCTTAGCAGTTTTATAAGCACAATATACAGTATATACGAATCATTTAAAGCATTCAAAATATAATTACGACATAAAAAATCAGAATGATTCCAAGCTTTAATTGCAGTGAGTGTTTGTGCATCAACATCACCTTTTGGCACCTTTGGGGCACGATTTTTCCATTTGACTGGCCGGAATAGTTGGTAGAGCACCAGTAACAGTCAAGACGATTCCCGAACCAGTAGCAGCACTGTTCATATTAGTAGTGTCTGTTCCAGTTGTCATTGTAAAAGAAGGTGTAGGAGTAGAAAATCTATTTTAATATTGTTAAACAATACTATTAAAGAAAACAGTTTGTTATGGAAGAAAATAATAATTAAACACAGACAGAAGCAACAAAAAAAAAAGTAAGGTTAAAGGGTTTAAACCCGAGTCTCGAAGAAACTTCAATATTCTTAAAGTAGATTCATCCTCTCTATTGGTAGTGCTAGAGATGTGATAGAACATCTGTTTCCCAAGATAAAACGGGATTCGAAAACTGCTTAGTACCTTAAGCTATTTCCAGTGAACTTTGAACAAACAATGGTGATGAATTGGAAAAACCATATGCAGAAAGAAGAAGAATGCACCAAGGAAGTAGGGAGAATTTCATGAATTTTTTTTTTTGTGCTTTTTGCTGGGAAACCCAGTTGTATTTATAGGCTGGAGAGGGCCATTAACTGGGACTGTTACAGAATTAATTCTATACAATCTTGAATTCGTATTGTTAAAAAATTAATTATGTGCAGCCTTGAATTTGGACTGTTACGGAATTAATTTTGTATCAGCCTTGAATGCAACGCAGTCTTGAATTTGAATTCGGCTCTTACACAAAAATAAACCACTAACAAGCCATTGAATTCAACATAATAAATTGGTGATTACAAAAGAAAAATTGGCAAAATATAGGTCCGATAAAACCCCATTTTTGGTCCCGTATTCGTGTGCATAGGTCGCAACCACACTCATAATCTTGTATCAGCCTTGAATGCAGTGCAGTCTTGAATTTGAATTCGGCTCTTACACAAAAATAAACCATTAACCAGCCATTGAATTCAACATAATAAATTGGTGATTACAAAAGAAAAATTGACAAAATATAGGTCCGATAAAACCACATTTTTGGTCCGATATTCCTGTGCACAGGTCGTGACCACACTCATAATCAATCATCAAGCTTTCTGGGTCTAGGATTTGCACCCCCTAGGGGCACGCACATGAGGTAAGGGCTTGCCTTTGCAATTTATTCCTTCAAGAGCTCTCCCTCATATAAGGAGTAACCCCTTCTCCTAATTTTTCCATGTGGGATTCAAATCCCCTTTAAATGCAAACCTTCTCTTGGAACCACTTTTCCTTATTCCTTTCCTCATTTATATCACACCATCGTCCAACATGTTGAAGATGAATAACAGCTTAAAGAAAATCAAGTTAGAAGGGAAGATTAAAGAAGAGAAGAGCAAAGAAAATGAAGGACAGTCATCTGGAAAGAAGGAAGAAATTGAAGCAAAAATGAGAGTAAGGAAATAGGTGGAAGGGAGAATCGACTCTCATAATTAGTAAAATTCTAATGGCATTTTCTATGTGCTTGCCAGCTATACAAAATTAGCTAGATTATACAACTGGTATATAAAGCAGAATTAGGAGCTTAATTAATTAATGAAAAAAGTCTCTTAAGTTTGATGTCTTCTTCTTCATTCTGTCTTTGCACCTTCTTCATTTCTCTATAAACCTTAAGTCCAATTTTCTTCATGGTATCAGAGCTCCAAAATTGGAGATTTGTTTTCTGATTTGATTTTCAATCTCACCTTTGTGATTGGAACATATTGATCGGTTTAGAATTTTGTTTAGTGGTATTGTTGTTCTATGTTGCTGATGTGTGGGTAATTTTTATAGTCACATTTGGAGGAAAGATTTGAGTATACTATGAAGATTGGTTAATTGGAGCTATAGCTGCAGAATTAAAATGGGATATAGGTAATCCGTTTTATATTCATCCAAGTGAAAACAATCATCAGGTACTATCAGAAACAATATTAGAAGGAGGAGAAAATTATCATACTTGGAGCATAGAGGTAAAGAGATCTTTGGATCGAAAAATAAACTGTGTTTTATTGAAGAAACACCTAGTGTTAGAATTCCTAAACTAGGTGATAAATTGTTTGATTACTGGAGGTAGACAAACGATATGGTCATCACATGGTTACACAAATCTATGGATCACACAATAAGGCAAAGTATCATCGGGATTAATAGTGCAAGAGATATCTAAAAAGATTTAAAAGAAAGGTATGACAGAGGTGACATCTATAGACTATCAGATCTTCTAGAGGCATTTTATTCACAGAAGCATGGAAGTTTGAGTATAGATGACTATTATACAAATCTAAAAATAGTGTGGAATGGGATATTGATGCTTAGGCCTATACCGGTCTACGTGTAATCCACAACCAGCATGTACTTGTGAAGTGGTTAAGAAGATTAGAAAGAATGTCAATGCAGAATTTGTGATAAAATTCATGAAAGGAATGAATGATTCCTTTGAATCGATAAGGTCACGGGTATTGACAACCTTTCCCATGGCAAACATAAACACAGTTTTTAACATAGCCATTACACCTGAGAAAGAGCAGAGTTGTGGAAATATGCTGCCTCAAGTAATATATACTCAGAGGATAGGTGATGCTATTAATGGTAATAAGGAAGTTGCAATGCCACAAATGAATGCTGTGAGAGTTAATTTTCAGAACTCAAGAGGAAGAAGGTTTGCGGACAGAGAAAAACATTTTTCTGTACATTTTGCAATGGATCAGGGCATACCATTGATAGATATTAACAAAAGCATGGTTATCCACCAAATAGCAAGTATACAGACAAGAATATTTCTAATAGTGGTTCTGGTTACAATAGTGTGTGTTCAAATGTTACTCATGGTGGACATACTTTTGCTGGTAGTATTACGACAAGAAATATGAGTGGAGAACATTCTATAGGTTCTATTAATTCAGTTACTCAGCATAGTAATCATATGCAGAATACTAATTCTGTTGGAGGATCACTTTTATATAAAGTAGTAGCATATACATCTAACAATGCTGTTCCAAGTCTTACTACTGAACAGTTTGACAAACTGCTGTATTTGCTAAATAATACTCAATTGCATAATTCTTTGCATGCAGGAACTGTTAGTGCTGTTGTAGGTTCCCTGGTGAATCAAACTAGGGTATTCCAATCTACATCTAATGATGTTACATGTAAAGGATCTCATCCTCTTTCTAAGCTTTGGGTTATTGACTCTGGGGCTACTAATCATGTCCCTTGTTTTGCATCATACTTTACTTATTTTATGCCAATCTTTAATACTTTTGTACAATTGCTTAATAAACAATTAGTGCCTGCTACACAAAAAAGAATTATTTATCTCAGTACTAGTATCATACTAAATAGGCACTCCTAATTATAATATAAGCATCCTTAGTTATAAAAATAGGCATCTTTAGTTATAAAAATAGACATCCTCGCTTATAGTAACTCATCTTGCATGTTATATAGAATAAGCACACATAATTATAAAAATAGACACCCTAGTTATTAAAATAGGTACCCCTAGTTATAAAAATAGGCACCTTTACTTAGAGTAACTCATCTTGCATATTGTATAGAATAAGTAACCCTCGTTATAAAAATACACACACTTAGTTATAAAAATAGGCAACCCATAGCTAAAAAAGTAGGTACCCCTATTACAGTAACTCATCTTGCATGTTTTATAGAATAAATACCTCTAGTTATAAAAATAGGCCCCCTATTTACAGTAACTCATCTTACACGTTATATTGGATAGGCACTTTTAATTATAAAAATAGGCACTCCTACTTAGAGCAACTCATCTTGCATGTTCTATAGAATGAGTACCCATGGTTATAAAAATAGACAAACTTAGTTATAAAAATAGGCACTGCTAGCTATACAAATAAGCACCCCTATTACAGTAACGCATCTTGCATGTTATATTGAATAAACACCTCTAATTATAAAAATAGGCCCCCTAGTTATAGTAACTCATCTTACATGTTATATAGAATAAGCACTTCTAGTTATAAAAATAGACACATTTCTCTCCTTACAATAACTCATTTTACATGTTATAAAGAATAAAGATTCTTAATTATAAAACGTACTCATTATAATTTTGAAAATGAGCACCCCTAGTGTAACAGCAAAAACACGTTTGTATTTTGTATATTCTCAACTTACACAAAAACAAGACAAACAAAGATGTAGGCTATCTAAAAACAAGGTGAAGGGAAGGCAGATGATACATACAATAAAATTACTATGAATGTCAAATCAATGAAAAATGCTTTATGCCCATATTCCTATTGTCTCCTCGTTACTTGTTCTAAATGCCATCCAATTTTCTATACTGAACATTGAAAAAACCATTTAATCAGATTGAAAGTAGACAAGAAAATACTACTCTCTTCGATCAGAAATAGGGTAAAGTGTACCAGTAACTCTAAAACCTTTTCGTTTTTTGGTTTTTGACCTTGAACTTGAAAACGCTAAGTCCGTAACCTTGAACTTTCCAAATGCCAAGTTTGTAACTTTAAACTATAAAAAAGTATAATATTAGCCCTTCCGTTAATATTTTCCATTAAATGCTAACGGAAAATATAGATAGTCACGTGACCACTCACAAGGGCATTTTGGTCAAATCAAATAAGAAAAATTAAATAAACATAAATAATATTTTATTTTTTATTTTTTATATTTTTTAATCTTCTCTTCTTTCTTCATACTTCTTTCTCTTCCTCTCTTCTCCACTAAAACCTAAATTCTCATATCCCTTACTCCTCTCTCACTGTCAACGTTCCCATGTCGGTGCCAAGGGATGCTCTCTCTCTTTCTCTCTCTCTCTCTCTCTCTCTCTCATCTCGATGACAATGATTGATTTTTGCAACACGCCTTTTGCCACTCTGCGAGGTTGAGCCACTAGCAGCGATAGAATTCAAATGGAAGCCGGAGGAAATTTATGGGTTGCGAAGAGCCAACACTTCTCCATACGTCAATCCACTATATTTCCATAAGCCCATAAAACACGAAAAGGGCTAGTTTGAAGGAAATTATTGGTCCTATCACAGAGCTTTTCCTTTAGCAGACTCAGAGGAAGAGGTTTGTACCAAGTTAGATCTGAGATGGAGTAATAGAGTGGAAGATTTTTGGAAATCCAAATCAAACCATCCATTTCCTTTTTTTTTTTTAAACCCACTTCCTCTTTATTCATCTGCCAAACCCCTCTCTCAATCTTAATTATCTCTGTATTTTTTTGGGGTGAATTATTATCCCTTTATATGAAATAATAATATGAAGGGATTATATGTACAAAAGCAAGAACAGTTGATGCGAAGGAGGAGAAAATGGAAAGAGAAGATGGACATACTATTGTCCAGAAAATGAATTTAAAAAAGGAAGAAAAACGATAGGAAGAGGGTGGATCAAAACAAAAAAGTTAAACAAACAACCATAAATCTTCTCTAATTTTTTTTGCAATTTTGTGGAATGCAGTGGCTACCATGGTTGTTGCTTTGAATTTTCCTGAAGAAGATGCAAAAAGGAAGAAATAAAGGAGTTCAAATGGTTCAAATGATTCAATTAAATGGTTCAAATATTTTAAAAGACAAAAATGCCCTTTAAATTGAGCATGTGAGATTCACATGGCTATTTTCTATTAAAAGTTAATGGCAGAAATAACAAAAATAATTAAAATTTTGAACATTTGGATAGTTTCAGCAATTTTGAAGTCAGGGTCAAAAATCAAAATATGGGAAAATTTAAGGATCACTGGCACACTTTACCTTCAGAAATATAAGGGGTAATTTAGATCCATTAAGAATGGTAAGAAATATAAGGATTTCTACAATTTTTAATAAGCATTTATTGAACTTTTTCCATCTTTATCAATCTTTCTATTCATTTATTTCACGGTATTGTAGTTAAAAAATTATCTTGTTTTTAAGACCCTTACACCCCTAGTTTGGTTCACGGAGGGGAAAGGAGAGGGAAAGTGACACTAGGGATGGCAATGGGGGTGAGGGTCCTAACCCCCGACCCCGTCTCCATCTCCCTAGTTTATCTCCATCCCCATGTTTGAGTACGAAACTCATCTCATCCCCAACCCAACCTCCCCTAATTAAGTCCTATCCTCGTACTTGGGGATGAAATCTAGCTCCATCCCCAAACCATCCCCACCAAATCTACTAGGGAATTGGGGACCCAAACGAAGAATTACATGTATTATTTTCAATAACTATCCACACAAAAAATTAATATGCATGCCACAAAATCAAACGAATTAAAACGTAAAAAATAATACAAGTATTAATCATTTTAAAAAAAAAACTCTAACCATGTGGAACAATAAAAAAACTCACAAGCTAATTCAACAATCTTCAACGTAAACAATACATAATTTCAAAAATTTAAGTGCAAAAGTTTAATAACGTAAGTGCATAAATAAAAATGGAATAAAAAAAGTGAATAATTTTTAAAGGCAAAAGTGACAAGTTCGTGAAAATTTTCATTGATCAATCAATATAAAGATATATAAAATAATGGGGATGAGTGGGGATGGGTGGGGATAGTTGGCAGGTGGGGATGAGTGGGGACGGGTGGGGATGGATGGGGATGGGGTAGGTGGAGATAGGTAGAACCTAATCCCCACCCCCAACCATTCCCAAGCTTGGGCACAAAATTCATCCCCATTTCCACTTGGGTCTCCAGTCAAACTGGAGTCAAATGGATACAGATGGGCTGAGGGTGAGTGGGTACCCAATTGGACTCGTCCCATTGCCATCCCTAAGTGACACCATTTCTTTCACTAGGGGAAGTATATTCATTTATTTCAAAATTGTTTGGTGGGATGGGAGGGAAGTAAATCACATCTACTCCCCTTCGTTTGGTTGGGGTGAAAAGTGGAAAGTAAATAGTTTTTGTTATGTGTAATTTACTATTATATCAATTGCACAAAGTTAGCAATATTATATATATGCAATAGAAGTTTAGTTTAGGATAAATTTATAATATAAATTAATTTGTAAGAGGATAAAATAAAATTCTTAAAATCAGTTATGTCTCAATCCATCCGGTTTGAGAGGGGCTAATTTGTTAACGTGAAGAGGAAAGCTCCCCCTCCTCATTTACATCCCCTCCACTTTTACATTGCAACCAAACAACATAAATATGATATTTACGTCCTAATTTACATCCCCTCCTACTCTCCTCCCTGATTTCACTCCAACCAAATTAAGGCTTAACCTGTGCGCAAAGGTCTAAAACCCTTTATATTTATGACCAGCGAGAGTACCTCTGATTCATAACATAAGGTTAAGTTACTATATTTGGGATTTCATAATATAGAGCTATAATCCCTTTATTTGCTTTTTCTCAAGAATATCTCTATTCAATTAATGCATCACTACTTAGTAATTCTCAAAACATAAACTCATTAACATTTGTTAAAGCCTTGAAATATGGAGAGAGGAGAGAGCAAATAAAATCTTGAAAGATGGAGTTTACTAAAACTAATAAAAGGGTATTGTAGGTATTTTACTATAAAAATATATTAATTTATATTTTTTTAATATGTGTGAAAAAACTAACCTTATGTTATGAAACAGAGGTAGTATCAAACAACAAACTTTACTAAATCAAAATATCAAAATAAAAAGAATGAAAACTATTGACGATTTCTTAAAAGTATATTCAATAGATACTATGAAAAACATCAGCAATACAAAATTAATGCTATTTCTTATAGATTTAACCAAATTTGTTTTATTCTAAATGTGCATTTGGATTGGATTAACCATCCAAATCCTTCTTCTTTTTGTATTAGACCCACACCTATCCCATACCTTTGTTCATATCAATTCTTCTTCTGTCTTTTGAAGACTGATCTTATAGGGCTTCATTTAGTTTTATTTCCTCTTCCTCTTTTTCTCATTGCAAGACTCGAATATTAAATCATACTAACAGTTTCTTGTCTTGCCTTCGTAGATTTTATTTCATCCAAATTAGTAAGAACGTCCATCTCTCATTTAGAATCTAATCTCCTTTTCTCCAATAACTTTATTAAATCAACCCCAATTCCTTCTTCTCCTTATCCTCTACGTTCAAACTCTTGTGTTGCACCAGATTCAACAGTGTAGTCAGAATTTTTTAGATCTATCTCATACATAATCTCAGGAGAACAATTTCTATACTTGAAATAAATTCTAACAATTGAAAGCCCTAAATAATTCTCATTTATAACATCTTCTTTGCAAGAATTGAATTTAGTACCTTTGTAAATATAGTTTCCGCAAGTCTTGCAGTGGATACTCATCGGAAGCATTCATCGTATCTTAGACTAATGGTTTTCATCTAATTCATCACGAACTTGCATCCTCTTAAGTGAGTTCGGTGATGGTATTATTCAGTGAAGAACACCTAGAAAATCACTGAGGTGTGTGAGGATGCTTTTTATCAGTTTTGTTTTAAATTCAAATTTTATCAAAAATAAGTAGTTTTAGAAATTGGACACATCATGCAAGGTGCGCCGATATCCATGATATAAATTGCTTTAGGTGATAAGATTTTAATTGTTTGTAATATATCTTTTTTAGTTGTCACATTCTGGACATTACATTGTTTAAGAAAATCGGAAAATTTAGAAAATTTTTTCTTTTGTAGACTAGAATGCCCTTCACAGAGCTGGAACTAGAGCAATAGATGGGGGGCTTTTGACTGCCCCAAAATTTTTGATTTATTCAATTTAGCTGTAGAAATTTTATAATTTCTATTGTGAACCTCTTTAATTTTTTATTTTTTCCTTTTAAAAATTCCTCTTAAATAAATCTCCTAAACTTACTTTTTGAGTTATTCTAATAATATAGATAAGTTTATATAATTTATATTTTCCCCCAATATTGAGGTTATGCCATGCGTCAAAACATGAGTATCTTTTCAATTTTACCTACAAAATTTGTTGTACAGTTCAATTTTCATCTTTAATGAAGAGAAAATTATATTAGGAGAGAAGAGACGAGAAAAGAAAGTGGGTGATTTACTCCAAATATTGTTTGAGAGTTTTTAATAGAAAAGAAAAAAATGACTTTTTCTTATCTAGGGGTATGGAGAGAAGTGACAGGAAAGATATCTACCGACAAAATAACCCTTAAATAATGACATAAGATTTGGTGATGATGTAATTTATTAGTATTTGACGGGGAAAAATAGGCAATTGATTTTTTTTTTAAAAAGCCCCCATCGTTCGTTTGTTTCTCTCCAAATGTGGAGAGAAACAATTTTTGCCTGTTGGGGTGATGTCTCATCATCTCATTCCTTTTATTTTCTCTCCTTTTAAAACTCAAAAACAAATAAATTTAAGCCCCTTCTTTCTAAATCACTTCTTTTCTTTCCTTTTCTCCACTCCCTAACTAAGAGCTCGTTTTTGGATGAGAAGATTTGGAGAGAAGAGAAAAGAAAATGAGAGAAAGGAGGTTTAAAAGGTGTTGTTTGAGAGTTTTTTTAAGGAAAGAATGGGAAAGAAACTGGGAGAAGTGGAAGGAAGAAATCTCCTCATTTGGACAAGAGGTGTATGGTCCATGGTGTGACCCCCTAACTTAGTTATCTCCACTTAGGATGCGAAATGAGAGGTCTTGAGTTTGGTATTTACCCTCCAATCCTTCCCGAATTAGTTAATGACTCTCGAATATTGAATTCTAATTAAAAAGAAAAAACCTCCTCATTTGTCTCCAAATTCTTGGTACCAATTTTTCTCCAAATTCTTTCTTGCACATGGGGGATGAAAAAGAAAGAAAATGAAGGATTTTAAGTGAAACTTCTAAAATACCCAAAATGGCTGTTGACTGGTAAGAAATTTTTTTTAAATAACATTCAAGTCCTCCTTTGTAATATCTCATGATCAGTAAAAAGACTCCTCATTATATCATTTCTTCCCACCTTTCTCCTACCTCCCAAATAAATTAAAAAAAAAAGAAAAAACATTTCTTTTCTATTCCATCTCTAAACCTCCCAAAGATTTGAATAAGTCACCTCTTCTCTCTTCCCTCCTCTTCTATTCTCACATTCTCTTATTTTCTCTTCTCTCTAAACTCCCATACTAGGGCTAAATCTGTTCCAGTTATATGCTTTATTTGATAACTGATTCTTTTTTCATTTTTTAATGGCGGTTGTTGATTTTCCGATTTATTAATTCGTTTAAAATTTTAACTTTCTGATGCCAAATGCTTAATAGTAGAGAACTACCATTGATGGGCTCGTATATATTCATGGACATCAAGAAAAATGTGGAAGATTCATTGAGGGGCTCGTATATATTCCCGCATATTCAAGGGATTTTTGATCTTGTTGGTTTGATAGATTTCATATTTGTCAGCTGCAGTCCTATTTCCACAAATTGTTTAAAACATTGTCTAGAGATAATGGAGTTGAGCGAAGAAGAAGATGACACGGGAAAGGCTTCCAAAAGGTTAAGCATTTGGGAAGACAGAATTTCCCTGTTGCCAGATTCCGTTCTCGCTCACATTCTTTCCTTTTTGCCCACATTTGATGCCATCAAGACAGTTCAGATTCGGAGATTCGGGAATCTTTGGCATACTTTGCGTGTTTTCGACTTTGATGAATGCAAGTTTCATGATTGCCGTGGTAATTTTGATTTTGAACATGACCCTCGTGATCAAGATAAGTTCTTGAGTATAATATACCATATCTTGGTAGAGTGCAAAAATCTAGATAAGTTGCGTCTTCGGTTTCATTTCAGTCAATCATATTCAAGAAACGAGGTATCGGCCGATGATGACCCAAAATATGAGAAGCAGAGATGTAAAGAGGAAATTATTGATGATGACCTTGATATACTCCTACATTTTGCCATTCGTAAGAACGTTGAAGTTCTTGATCTTGATTTTGCGGGATGTAGTTGGGTTAGTAATTTAGAATGTTACATTCTGCCTGATATCATCTGGAAAGGTTGTTATTTGACTGAACTAAGGCTTTCTTTTTGTGAAATTGATTCCTGTGAAGAAGTTGACTTAAGATCAGTCAAGCTGATGTCCCTAAAGGAAGTTGCTGTGAATGACGAGATAATGAATACTATCTTACAGGGCTGCCCTTTGCTTGAAACTTTATGCCTGGAGCATTGCTATAACCTGCAGAACTTGAATTGTACTAACCCCAGATTGGAGGAATTGATAGTTCGTCTAGAAGAAACGGACAAGATTCTGACCATTTCAGCTCCTAACTTGTTGGGCATTCAACTATTTGGGGATATTGACCAAGTTAGGTTGGATAACGTCTCATCCGTTCTTGAAAGCCGCCTCTACTTTACATCTGGATTCAAGTTTGAACAGGAGAAATATGTTGAGTTTAAAAGCATCTTTCAGAAGTTGAGTAACTGCAAGAACTTCACAGCCTGCACCTGCTGTGTTTCAGTAAGTTTACTCAATTGCATTATTTTCACAGTGCTGCTGCCTTTTCTATTACTCTCCTAATTGGCAGATTCCATTCCGATTTCAATCAAATGTGGCTTTTTATGATGTAAAAGATCTTTTCATGACTTCAAGATCTTTTAATTTTATCGGTCTCAAGTTTCAGCTGCAATGCTGTCTCATTGTTTATGGGCTCTTACCCCAGAGAAGGTTAGAACATAGAATGAAAAGCTTTAGGTAGAAGTCTGATGAGGGAAATATATAAGTCAAGAAATACTTATAATATTTTGTTTTCTTGAGGACACTATTTTCCATATGTTGCTAATCTTTTTATTACAACTATATTTTACCTCCCAAAAGATTGTCCAAAGTTAGCAAGAAGGGATGTCGGGGCCGCAAGGTTTAGGGAAAGGCTGACAACTGAGTATGCATGTTCTATAATTACGTCCAGCATACATCAAAATAATACTGAAGGGTTCCGACTGTGATGGAGTAATTTCAATGTCTCGATTAGTATAATCTTGATTTGGTCTGGTTTGGAAGTGTGATTTATGAGTCTTCTCTTGACATTATTACTGATTTATGCTTACTGGTGGGCTTAGGGCCATTCAATTACAAGGGACCTGTTCATTAAACCAGTTTTGTTGATGTATCTTACACCATGAAACTGCTTTGTTAAATTACTGACTGAGAGGGAAACAAAAGAAATGGCTTCTGTGTTCTTTGTAATATTTGGGAGGAAAGAAACAAAAACTTTCTTCTCTTTCTTGCTGTTCTATTTCCTTCAACCTTAAACAATTCATTAAAGCTATGGTGTGTTTTATTCTTCACCAGAGTAATACTAAGTTTCTGCTAGTTTTTGTTGCAAAACTATAATTGCTCTTAACTAATTAATTGCTTGCCTCATGTCAGTAATGATTGGTGATGGTGCTGATAGTTGGAAGAACGGGTTCTTGTTTTTGTGCATATGCAGTTCTTGTTTCACCAAGATAATACAGCTAGTTTTATCTCCTTATACATTACCAATACCTTTAAATGGTAGATGTCTTGCTTTTGTTTAAAATAATTTGGTTTTGTAGCCTATATCCCCACATTGAGTACTTTTGCAAGTAATAGTATGTGTAGATAAAATTCATTATATGGTGTTGCTTGCTTGAGAGGTGGCTAGATGCTTTACTGATATGAAATCTAAAAACTGGATTTCTCTTTTTAATTTTTTTTTTTAATGCATAATGGTGAATCTAACTTCCCGGTTTGTACTTTTTGCAAAGGTGTTGAGTATGTGTAAATTCACAAATGTACCCTGTCCATCTTTCAATTGGGAGAGCCTCACGCTTGATCTTGATTTATCCAAATGGCACCTCCCTGGGATTTACTTATTGTTGAGAAACTCTCCATGCCTTGAAACTTTTACAATGTATATGCAACCTATACATGGCTGGGCAAGAGATTTTGAGGTAGGACTTTTTAACTTTTTGTTGGGAAGTTTGAGTATGGTGCTGTATACTTCTTATGAATATTAAATAGATTTCACTAATGACTGCTTTATATAAAAAATAAGAATGATGCAGAAAAGTGGTTAAAAGCATACGATTTCGATGTTGAGAACTTCTTGAACTCACAGGAGGAAACATTTGATCACCTGAAGATTGTCATGATTTATGGGCATATAACAGAGCCTTATGTGATTGACATTGTGAAATATCTGCTGAAGCATGCAACTGTGCTGGAGAAAATGTTGATTTCTGATAGGAAAAAGGATCAAGATCTCCTTGGTTTCTACCGTTTCCTTCGTTTGTCTAAGAATGGTGGTGACCTTAGTTTTAATAAGAAGGAATGTTCTACTTCAGAATTGCTAGAATACTCGAAGAAGCTGTTAAGTTTTCCAAGAGCTTCAGCTAATTCCGTGATATATTTCAATTGATATATTTCAATTCAGCAGTGGCAAGTGAATTCCCTTTTCCCTCCATTCTGCTTTAGGTATTTTGTGTAAAATTGTAAAGAGATTTGAGAAGAAAAGTATTATTTCTTCAATGTACTTTCTGCTGTGCAAAGCCGAGCTATGGCCAAGATATATAGCCTGTAGAATGTATTTGTACAGGCGGCTATGTATAAAGCCGAGCTATGTATTTTCTTCAAATAGGACTGGACTTCTAACATTGACTTCTAATCTGATTAGGTAATTAACTAAATTAAGACACCCACGAAACATACTAATTAATTACCATTATACAAATGTAGTGTTTGCAGGCCTTCATTCTATGGTCGCCTTCTGAAAGGTGTAGTAAAAACAGCATGATCTTGACACTCTTTCTCAATGTTTCAAGATGAGTCCATAAGTTGAAGTACTTCCATTTCTTATACAGGCTTGTTGGATCCTAAACGGAGTTAGAGATGATAATCTACTTTGGAGAAGGATTCTTCTAGCTTATGGATCTGCAGTTAATGTCTGTCTGTATCTGATATATTTTGTTGCTGCTATTTCTTTCCTTCCGAGAGTCTACTTTTCTGGAAATAATATATATCCAATCTTCTAGGAATGTTTAGAAACTGGAAAATAGTTTTTGTAATTTTAATGGCACACTTAAATATGTCTCTTGTTATTCATTCGTTCTCTCTCAAGGCTTAGATCTGCAGCTACTCTTTTTCGGTGACTGGAATATTGTTTTGATGCTTGCTTATCCTAGCATATTATATTTTTCATCTATTTGGACAAAGTCAAACAATTTGACCTTTACAAAATTGAAAACAAACTTCTCAAAACCAAATTGCATACAAAAATAAAATTGGTACATCTTTGCTACTTGAGCCTTAAAATGAAGCCTGATTATGCTAAGATTGAATAGTCCTGCCTTCCCATTTTTAAGCAAGGGTAACCAATTTAGCTTCCAAACAAGATATAGGCTATTAACTTGCCAAAAAAGTAGAAGCAGAAAGAGGTAACTTCTACAACAATATCTCAAAACTGATGAATAATTGTGCAAAATTTCTCTGTGGAATGTGTGTTGAAGAGGAAAATCTTGGCAGCAAAATTTCTGGTTAGCTCATCTCCTCGATCCCAGTTGTGATACTTCCAACCCTGCCACTAGGTCACTGCGGCTAAGTAGGGTATCTGCGTGCCTCTCGGCACTAAACTATAAGTCCCAAAATACAAACACAATCTTAGAATAACACTTATATAGGTATATACACAAAGTACACATCGGAGGAGTTCGGTAAACTTGATACTACTAGTGCGCTCAAATACAAGGTTTAAGAAAAACTTCATGAAGTTACTTTAATTCAAAACTAAAAGTATCTTACTTCATGAAATCTTATGACAACATAGAAGAGGAACTTTACAACCGGCTCGAGTCTAAGAAAAACGGAACATAAATACATATCCTTCCAGGGAAAAATGGATCCAAAATTCTAAGCCCAAAACTTTAGTGCGTATCATGCCTCTCCCTGACCTGAGTTAATCCGAGGAGAAAGCATGATATGGAAAAACGTGAGCGCGAACGCTCAGTGAGTCCACACGTGTGTGTGCACCTTAGTGATTTTTTTGAAACAATGATGACGCAGTTTCACGAAAACAGTTCATGCAAGCTATAGAAAAACACTTTCTTTATTATTTTAACAATAATGATGCTTGAACGACATAAGGGTTTCGAACGCAGTTGAAAAGTCTGAGCGAATTAAGATACATTAGCATAGCTTCTACACCCGAATTCAAAGAAACATGCAAAGAAACAGTTGTGCTCTACGGACAAAGTCTGGATCCCAAAGCGAGGTCATCGGACTGTGGAACTTTCTCCGACTAATCAAGCCCGCGCTAGCTGTACCCAGATCGAACTTTTTCCTATAACTACCTTCTGTCTTCGCTAGTACCCTTGAGTCGAATGAGCTGCTTCATAACCATTTTCTTTCAAGGAAAAACCGGGTTTAAGGCAGTCCTTTCTTTGACAGGGAGTCCCCTCTTGTGTTCGGGTTATAGAAGAGTTCTTGCTGCCTTCCTTTCTTTCCTTTTATATTCAATTCTATATATTAGAATACCTTCCTTGAAAAGAGGGAAAGAAGTTATGTAGGCTGTGGCATCTCATAGTCAAAACCAGCCAAACACCATATGAGCGCTCGATTACCAAATAACCGCACTCCCATATCACTAGTCAAACTAGGCTACCGACTCCTGGGGCACCTACCAGGTTTGCCCTGGAACTAACCTCAGTTTCGAGCCCTTCCTGACTCTCCATTAGGCAGCCGAACCCCACTGCAGAGCATGATGCGGTGTTCACGTAAACTGATTGGGCCACACTCTCTGCGGTCTACGCCCCTCTTCAAGTAGATCCACTCTCCCGAATCTAAAACATCCACGTCATCGGAAGAGGCCTTCGTACACAGGACTAGTCATGCACAGTGCAATCCTCTGACGCTTCCGAACACAAGATCATAACCAGAATTGTAACTGTTGTCGGAATGGGATTTTCATATGTACTGGTAAACAGAAAGGCCACTGCCCAACTGTTGGAACAAAATCATGTCATAAATATTTTTAGCAAAAATCTCCATCCGCCAATTCACTACATGCTTATGCAAATTTCACACAATTATGCCAGATTTATACACATGCATATTAAAATGATGTAACTTTTCAAGATTAGAATATTTTCTAACATATAAATATTCTCAGAAAAACCTGTATAGAATCAAATCCTGCTTCACTGTAATTATCAATCGTTTTGAAAAGCCACACCTATATTGAGCACGGCTCTTATGCATTGTCTAAGAAACAGGTAATACATTGTGGAGAACATCTCCGAAAGACATGCTAAAATTTGATATGCCAAACGTAGTAACTATTTAGTAACAAATTTAGAAAACACCTTTTATAAGGCCCATAAAAAAAATTAGAAAACAGGGTTTGTGGACTTACCTGGAGGTGGCTCTGGTGCTATAATCTTACAAACAAGATACCAATAAACACTTAAGTATAAATTCACACATTTCTATTCGTCTCCAAAAATAAAAATGATAACTCCTTATGAACCTAGGATATAACTACACATATACTATTCAAAGAGCCTAAACTTCTTAACCCATCTATACTAAAACATAATACATACCCACCGATGATACTAAAAATATATATGCTAACGCCGTATACAAAAATTAGGTGTATATATATCAAGATTAGTCACGAAAGTTAAGTATATTAAAATTATATACATAAAACCATAAATGTCAAAAATCATTTTCAAGAATCGTTTATACTAAAAATACGAATAAAATCTATGAATGCCAAAATTAGTTATAAAAGTATAACAATGTAAAACAAAGTTATGTACTAAAAAATATATATATATATACACAAGACTTTATTTGCAAAACCTATTTTTTTTATATAAAAAGGAAATCCTATACATGCTAAAAATATATCTACCAACTATAGATATACTAAAATTATATATAAAAGGAAGTACAGTATAAATCATTTACAAAAAATTAGTTCTACCAAAACCATTTTAGATAAAAGCATTATACCAAGAAAAATTAAATAAACAAATTTATATAAAAACAAATAAGAGAAACGAAAACAAAATTAACTAACTTTAAACCACATAATACCCTAAATACTTCATCTCAAGCCTCAAAATCAAACGTTAAAACTCATCATCAAAGAGGAGAAAAAATACATTAAAACGTAATTAAACCAAATAAATAAATAAATAAAGCTAACTCTAATTTCTAAAAAAAAAAAAGAAACCTTATATAAAAACAAATATATATCTATATATATTAGCCACCATACATAATTATTAGAACTAAAAAAAAAATAACCTTTACACAACACTATACCAAAATTACACAATTAATAGAATGGCTAAAAAAAAGAAAAAGGAAGAGAAATACAAAAATAAACAAACAAATAAATAAATAAACAAATAAATAAATGAATGAATAAATAAATAAATAATAATACTAATCACACAGCAAAAGAAAAGAAAACAGACGGGGGAGAAGGAATCAAAAGAAAAAGAAAGCAAAAAAAGAAAAGGAAAAATAAAATAAAAAACACACAAGGGGCTCTTACCTGCTGGACGCCGAGAGGAGGGAAGGAGGAAAAAAAAAGTCGGCAATTTTTTTCTCCCCTCCTCAAGTCATATATATTTATATATATACACACTCAAACATGCATGCAAAATGCCAAGTGGCACAACATGCTTGATAAGTGGCAAAAAATTTTTTTTTTTAAATCCCACTCTGAAATCTAATAATAATAAATAAACATAATAATATTAAAATTAATAAAAGTTAGTATTCTTTCATAAAAAGAAAATACCATTTTAACCCTATATAAGACTACCGAGTATTTTAAATCGCTAAAAATGCGCACCATAAATTCTTTAGAATTTATTACGTTAGACCTAGACTTCTATGTTCACGACAAACGTCCTCTCGAGGTCGCCCGAAATGCCTACCGAGTGGGGCATTACATTTTTCCCTCCTAAGAAAAATTTCGTCCTTGAAATTGAATAATCATATACCTAAAAGTTCTGGATACTTCCTCTTCAGATATTCCTCAGTTTCCCAGGTTGACTCCTCAATTCCGTCATGCCTCCATACAACTTTACACATTGAAATCTGTCTCCCACGTAACTCTTTTACGCTTCGTGCTATAATCTCGACTGGTTTTTCTTCGTACGACAAATCGGCTCGTAACTCCAATTGGTCATCATTGAGAACATGATCCGGTGCAGGATGATATTTCTTCAATTGTGATACATGAAACGCGTCATGTATACCTATCAGCTCACTCGGTAAAGCTAACTGATATGCCACTTTACTAATCCTGTTAATAATTTCAAATGGTCCGACATATCGGGGGCTTAATTTTCCTCCCCTTGGATATCTAAGCTTTCCGCGATGTGGCGTATGTTTCAAGAAAACTCGATCTCTCACACTAAATTCTAGGTCTCTTCTCCGATTATCGGCATAGCTCTTCTGTCTACTTTTGATTGCCCTAAGCCAATCTTGAATTTATCCTAACTTGTTTCTACATTTCCTCCTATTTTGGCATCAAGTTCTTTTGTTTCCAATGATATCGAACTCCGACCTCATCCCAATACAGGGGTGTTCTGCATTTCTTACTATACAATGCTTCAAATGGTGCCAATCCTATCGAAGAGTGGTAGCTGTTATTATAAGCAAACTCAGTACAAGCAAGATTGTCAATCCACTTGTTCCCAAAATTTAAGGCATAAACTTTCAACATATCCTCCAAGGTTTGAATTGTTCTCTCGGACTGTCCATCAGTTTGGGGATGTGCTGTGGTACTATAAGTTAGATTGGTCCCCATAGCTGCCTGGAACTTGGGCCAAAACTTTGAGGTAAACCTCGGGTCTCTATCTGATACAATATCAACGAGCACCCTATGAAGTCAAACAATCTCATCTACGTAAATCTGCGCCAACTTGTCCAAAGGGTATGTCATATTAATGGCAATAAAATGAGCCACTTTCGTTAAACGATCAACGATCATCCAGATAGCATCCTTATACTCCTTAGTCTGGGGCAATCTTGTGACAAAGTCTATTGTCACATGATCCCATTTCCATTCAGGAACGGGTAGCAATTGTAGTAGTCCTGCTGACTTTTGATGCTCTGCCTTAACCTTTTGACATGTAAGATAGGCTGCTATATACTCCGCAATCTTTCTTTTCATTCTATTCCACTAGTACTTTTGCTTTAAGTCTTTTTACATCTTATTCTCTCTAGAATGCATTGAATACTTACTTTTGTGGGCTTCTTCTAGAATCTTAAGCTTAAGTTCAGTGTTATTGGGTGCACACAACCGATTCCGAAAGTACAGGCTCCCATCAGCTTCTAATGCTCAGAAATCCTCCAATTTCTTAGCTTCCATACGGGTTTTAAACTCTTGGAACTCCTTAGTATCCTTTTGGGCGCTTTTAATATCCTGGTGTAGGTTAGATGTTAAGCTAAGACTTGACATCTTTGCTTTTCTACTCAATGCATCTACGACCACATTTGCTTTTCTTGGATGGTAGTTGATCGGGCATCGATATTCCTCTACCAGCTCCATCCATCAACGCTGTCTCATATTCAAGTCCTTCTAAGAAAACAGGTACTTTAAACTCTTATGATCAGTGAATATTTCAGACTTGGCACATGCCAAAATAACTCAGGAAGATTGTCCCGAAGAGGGACCTGATTCCACTGATTGACCTGTCCCACAGTGAGACGGTGGAAGGTCCAGTAGCACAAGAGGTGGAGCCTAGGGTATCTATAGAGGAAGACTCCAGCGAAGCTGAGTCTGATGCAAGAATACTGCCCAAGCTTGAGGGAGCAGCACCGATAGCTGCTGAGGGTATAGACACCCTCGTAGCGGGTGGATCTCTATCCCCTTTACCAGTACTGCCTGTTTGTGGCTATTGCATATGAAGTGAGCAGCAGGTGGAGGCTGCTAGTCAGCAGATGGCGAGGTTGAGGGAGGAGATCTTGCGGATGGATGCCTTCTGTTACACAGCTCGCCAGGCACATTGGCAGGCGACAGCGAGGGCCGCTATGCTGGAGAAGGAGCTAGTTTAAGTACGAGAGGTCCAGAGAGAGAGAGAGAGAGAGAGAGAGATCTTGGAGCTGATTGGCGAGCGGGACTGGCTTAGGGATTTATCCCCCAGTTCCTTAGTACTACTGGAGACGTGGTAGATAGAGCCCGCACCGAGTTAGAGTCCCAGCCGAGAGGTTCTGCCAGCCGACACCTTCAGGTATAGTAGATTTGGGGATAGGACGCAGGGTGGTCGGTTGTATATATAGTTATTTGAGATAGGTATAGGTGGTGTTTTGATAGATGCTTGGCATAGCAATCATAGAATCATGGATAGGGGGTCCCCAGGTTTTTGGAAATGTATAGCACCCGGTTACATATTTTGGAAGTGATAGGACCATAATATTTTGTTTGTATTTTTGACACCGCTTGTACCAGAAATCCTTATTTTGAAACCTATATCTATGTTTATGTTTATATGTACGTATGGATGATGGTGCCTGGGGTAAGTTTATACTTATTTATTATGGAGTAGCTACAAACTTGTAGATTAGTTAGTCTTGGAATTTCTGGACGGGGTATATTTTCCCTTATAGGTTCAGGCTGTCTGCTTTGAGAACTTTCAGACACAGCCTTGTCCGAGTGATTGGAAGATCGTGGATCTGACATATTCTAAACAAACAGGAAATTCCAACACTAATAAATCTCGAAGTTTGCAGATACTCCATAATAAATAAGTATAAACTTATCCTAGGCACCATCATCCATACGTACATATAAACATAAACATATATATAGGTTTCAAAATAAGGATTTCTGATACAAGCGGTGTCAAAAATACAAACAAAATATCCTGGTTCTATCACTTCCAAAAATATGTGACTGGGTTGCTATACATTTCCAGAAACCCGGGGACACCACTATCCATGATCCTATGACTGCTATGCCAAGCATCTATCAAAACACCACCTAGACACCTATCACAAATAACTATATATACAACCGCCCCTGCGTCCTATCCCTAAATCTACTACACTTGAGGGTGCTGGCTGCTAGAATCTCCCAGCTAGGACTCCAACTCGGCGCGGGCTCTATCTACCGCGTCTTTGGTAGTGCTAAGGAACTGGGCGAAAATCGCCTAAGCCAGTCCCGCTCGCCAATCAACTCCAGGATCTCTCTCTCTCTCTCTCTCTCTCTCTCTCTCTCTCGGGCTGCATGTGCCTCTCGTACATGAACTAGTTGCGTCTCTAGCATAGCGGCCCTCGCTGTCGCCTGCCGATGTGCTTGGCTAGTCGTATAGCAGAAGTCATCCATCCACGAGATCTTCTCTCTCAGCCTCGCCATCTGCTGACTAGCAGCCTCCACCTACTGCTCACTCCATATGCAATAGCCACAAATAGGCAGTATTGGTAAGGGGAATGGAGATCCACCCACTACAGAGTGTCTATACCCTCACCCGCTACTGGTGTTGCTCCTTCAAGCTCGGGTAGCATCCCTGCATTAGACTCAGCCTCCCTGGGGTCTTCCTCTATAGATACCCCAAGCTCTACTCCATGTACTACTGGACCCTTCACCGTCTCACTGTCAGACAGGTCAATCAGCGGAATCGGGTCCCTCTCCAGGACAATCTCCTTAAGGGAGTATGACGATGAGGGTGACGTCCCGCTGGACCCGTTCACAAGTGTGCCCTCCTGATAAATCCATCTACATGGGTGGTGTGCCATGTAATACCTATAAAATAAAATCTTAAGGTCAGTACTAACCAATAAATCGTATAGTTGACATCAAAGTTTAAGCAGTTGACACTTATAACTTGTCTAAAATCCAACAATTCAAATCTAGTATCGAACCTAGGGCTCTGATACCACATGTGATACCCCAACCCTGCCACTAGGTCAACTACGGCTGAGTAGGGTATCTGCGTGCCTCTCGGCACTAAACTATAAGTCCCAAAATACAAACACAACCCTAGAATAACACTTATAGGTATATACACGAAGTACGCAGCAGAGGAGTTCAGTAAACTTGATACTACTAGTGTGCTCAAATACAAGGTTTAACAAAAATTTCATGAAGTTACTTTAATTCAAAACTAAAATTATCTTACGTCATGAAACCTTATGACAGCGTAAAAGAGGAACTTTACAACCGGCTCGATTCTAAGAAAAATAGAACATAAATACATATCCTTCCAGGGAAAAATGGATCCAAAACTCCAAGCCCAAAACTTCAGCGGTGTATCGTGCCTCTATTTGACCTGACTTAATATGAGGAGAAAGCATGATACTATAAAAACGTGAGCGCGAACGATCAGGAGTCTACGTGTGTGTGCACCTTAGTGATTTCTTTGAAACGATGATGATGTGGATTCACGAAAACAGTTCATGCAAGCTATAGGAAACACTTTCCTTTATTATTTTTACAATATTGATGCTTAAACCAATATGAGGGTTTCGAACGCAGCTGGGAAGTCTGAGTGAATCAAGACACATCAGTGCAGCTTCTATACCTGAATTCAAAGAAACATGTAGTGCCACAATTGGGCTCCACGGACAAAGTCCGGATCGCGAAACGAGGTCATCGGAATCAAGTTTCGGCATCTCGTAGTCAAATCCAGCCAAACATCGTACGAGCACTAGCTCGATTGCCAAACAACCGCACTCCCACATCACTGGTCAAAACAGGCTACAGACTCTTGGGGCACCTACCAGGTCTGCTTTGGGATCAACCTCAGTTTCGAGCCCCTCCTAACTCTCCACGAGGCAGCTGAACCCCACTGTAGAGCATGATGCGATGTCCACGTAGATCGATTGGGCCATACCCTCCGTGGTCTATGCCTCTCTTCAAGTGGATCCACTCTCCCGAGTCTAAAACGTCCATGCCATCAGAAGAAGCCGTCGTACGGAGGACTAGTCATGTACAGTACAATCCTCTGACGCTTCCGAACACAAGATCATAACCGGAATTGTAACCTGGTCGGAATGAGGTTTTCATATGTACTTGTAAACAGAAAGGCCACTGCCCAGCCGTCGGAACAAAATTATGTCATAAATATTTTTAGCAAAAATCCCCATCCACTAGTTCACTACATGCTTATGCAAATTTCACACAATTATGCCAGATTTATACACATGCATATCAAAATAATGTAGCTTTTCAAGATTAGAATATTTTATAACATATAAATATTCTCAGAAAAACCTGTATAGAATCAAATCTTGCTTCACCGTAATTATCAACCGTTTTGAAAAGACCACACTCATATGGAGCACGGCTCATATGCATTGTCTAAGAAACAGGTAACACATTGTGGAGAACATCTCCGAAAGACATGCTAAAATTTGACATGCCAAACGTAGTAACTATTTAGTAACAAATTTAGAAAACTCATTTTATAAGGCCCATAATAAAAAAAATATTAGAAAACAGGGTTTGTGGATTTACCTGGAGGCGGCTCTGGTGCTATGATCCTACAAACAGGATACCAATAAACACTTAAGTATAAATTCACACATTTCTATTCGTCTCCGAAAATAAAAGTGATAACTCATTATGAACCTAGAATATAACTACACATATACTAATCCGAACAGCCTTAACTTCTTAGCCTATCTATTCTAAAAAATAATACATATCCACCGGTGATACTAAAAATATATATACTAACGTCGTATACAAAAATTAGGTGTATATATATATCAAGATTAGTTACGAAAGTTAAGTCTATTAAAATTATATACATAAAACCATAAATGTCAAAAATTATTTTCAAGAATTGTTTATACTAAAAATACGTATAAAATCTATTAATGCCAAAATTAGTTATAAAAGTTATGTATATAACAATGTATACAAAGTTATATACTAATATATATATATATATACATACATACAAGACTTTATTTACTAAAATTATTTTTTTTATAAAAGGAAATCCCATACATGCTAAAAATATATATACCAACTATATATATACTAAAATTATATATAAAAGTACACCATAAATCATTTATCAAAAATTACGTCTACCAAAACCATTTTAGATAAAAGCATTATACCAAGAAAAATTAAATAAACAAATTTATATAAAAACAAATAAGAGAAACCAAAACAAAATTAACTAACTTTAAACCACATTATACTCTAAATACTTCACCTCAAGTCTCAAAAATCAAACTTTACAACTCATCATCAAAGAGGAGAAAAAATACATTAAAACATAATTAAACCAAATAAATAAATAAATAAAACTAACTCCAATTTCTAAAAAAAAAAACCTTATATAAAAAACAAAATATATATCTATATATATTAGCCAACATACATAATTATTAGAACAAAAAAAAAAAAACAACCTTTATATTTATACAATTTATACAATTTATACCAATTTATACAATTTATACAATTTATAGAATGGCTAAAAAAAGAAAAAGGAATAGCAATACAAAAACAAACAAATAAATAAATAAACAAACAAATAAATGAATGAATAAATAAATAAATAATAATACTAATCAAACAACAAAAGAAAAGAAAACAGCGGGAGAGAAAGCAAGAAAAGAAAAGGAAAAATAAAATAAATTAAAAAAGAAAACACAAGGGGCTCTTACCTGCTGGACGCTGAGAGGAGGGGAGGAAAAAAAAGTCAAACCATTTTTTTCTCTCCCCTCCTCAAGTCATATATATATATATATATATATATAGCACTGTCAAACGGGCCAAACCGGACCGGCCCGCATCCAACCCGCACCTAAACGGTTCGGTCCGGTCCGGACTTATTTTCGACGGGCCTAAATTAAGGGAATCCATATCCGTCTGCAGCCAGCCCGCGGGTAAATGGGCTAGCCCGCGGGCTTTGCTCTTTTTTTTTTTTTGGGACTAATTTTCTGATTTTTTTTAAAATCTTGCTTATTAACTATAATAATAATAATAATAATATACATTAATCCTAATCAATCAAAATAGAGAAAAACCAACATAAAAAAATTAATAAGTAACAATAATCATCCAACAAAACAAATTAATAATTATTTAACAAAAAGTCAATACGAAAAATTAAACACCAACTTCTTCTTCTTTATCATTTCATCTTGAGGACTCATCTTCAACTTGATTACATCCTCTCCTCATCATCTTTACCTATAAGACGCAAAACATAGATTATATAGTAAATAAAAAAATTAATAAATAATATTCATAAATTAAATGAAGAAAAAGTTGTACTTACTCTCTAAATATCATTTCATTGATATCAAAGCAAACTTTTACATGACGTGAAATGCTAGGAATCCATACATTTGACTTATAGGATTTTTTCGCTTTCTTTAAAGATTGTGCAGCATTTGATTGATCACATTTATTACTAATATCATCAACAACATTTTTATCCATCTTCTGCAATGGATAAAATGTTTATAATTCATGATTTGAAGCACTTACTAACTAATCAGATGATAACGAATTGGTGATGAATGATGATAAAGATTATAAACAGGAAGCACTTAAAGATTATAATGATAAAGATTCAAGTTGTATATTCTGTAAGTCCTCTTCCTAATTATAACTTTAATAAGGTTGTTTTCCTCATTCTGCAAGTCCCCTGCCCTACCTGTAGAAGCTCTAATGTAAACTCTTGGCCCCTAATTAATGCTATCGATTTCATTTTCTCCAACGTCAACAATTGGTATAGTCTTCATTCTATACTTTTGACAGAAGTAGAAGCATGGTTAAGAAAGAGTTTGATTTTGATTTGTGCAATGTAAGAAATGGAGACAATCAGAATGATACTGAGATGTCAGGAGCATGCGTAATCATGGAAATGCATGTTCATTCCCTTAAAAGAATTAGTACACAATTTCACTTTGACAAAATCCAGCCAAATGACATAAACCTACATATTTCAGTGGCATCTAAGTTAACATGGTAAATCAGAAATATTCAATTTATGCATCAAAACATGCATTCAAATGAAAACAAAATGCCAAAGAGAGTAGGTCAACCTTTTTCTTCCACGTAAACTTATAAAAATACAATTGATACCGATAAGAATGACATTGGGACTCCAAAACTTTTCGAAAATGAGTACTAAGAATGTTAAGACTTTAACGCAAGTATCAGAGGTATCTTGGAAGGAATTGCTGGTTGAATTACCACTTTGTTTATAGAACATATATTAATCGGAAAAACAAGACACTTGTATGCTCCAAAAGTTAGACAACGCAAATTGGAGATGAGATAGCCACTGTAACATATGGTTTACTTTCTGATAAAAGAAACAAAATGAGGGCGAAAATTTACTAACTGTTGAGAATAAAATGGACTCACTTCTACAAGAAATAAGTTTACCGATAACAAATTCTTTAATAAAGTCAAAATTATATCTTTGTCAGCATAAATTATTCTCGACCAAGATAAAAAAAATACTTCTCATGCTCTATTCCTATTGAACTGGAACTGTCAAAACACTATCAGGTAGCTCAAACATAACAATTTTGTGCAAACTTCTCTATATAAATGCATAGAGCATTACCGCCGAACAGAAAAATTTTGTACTTCAATCCATACATCCCATATTTAGAAAAAGAAAATTCATGCTAGATAGTGTTTGTTATAATTATTATTGTTTTCAATCACGAAAATATATGGCGTTATCTATCTTTGACTTCAGCGAAGTATATAATCCTCAGTTTCGATCTCTCCTAACATCAAAGCCAAACCAACACTCTTAATAAGAGACTTAAAGAGGCATTATAATCTATCAATTAACCTTTCAGATAACCAAAACATACACACCCTCACATGTAATATACCAGAAACCAAAGAAATGGAAAGGGAGTTCCTATAATTTCCATCTCCAACATCGAAGAATTTCAGTGGGAGGGGCCAAGATTCATATAAAGATAGCAGACAGTAAATAACAATCCAAAAAGAAAAAGAAAGAAAAACAGAAACAATCCATTAATTAATAATTGATGTACTATAAGAGAAACCAAACCTGGGATAATGAAGGAACGTCAAAAAGAGACGAAATTGATGGACAAGAAACCAGAGCTACTTTCGGCGGCCTGTGTGGAGGAGTCGATTGTCGGTTGTTTCCGGATCTGAATTGTTGTCGGCTGCAGAGGAGAGGAGCACAGAGGTGCGGAGGAGTCGATTATCGTGGAGAGTAGTGGGTGCGAGCCCGTGCGGCGACGTGAGGTGGGGTGAGGTGAGGAGCAGAGGAAGGTTGTCTGACTCGTCTCGGTGTTAAGAAGGTAGCGAAGAAGAGAAAGATGGGAAAGCAGGCAGGAGAGAAGCTTGATGGTGAAGAAGAGGAAGAAGAAGAAGAGAAGAATAGAGGAAGACGGGCAGCGGCGGCGCGACTGAGAGAAAGAAAGAGAGAGTGACTGAGTGTCTGAAGAAAATGAATGAGAAAGAAGAGAAGAATTGGATTGCCAAACCCTAAAAAAAAAAAGAAAAACGGGCCAGCCCGTGAACCAGACCAGACCGGATCGTAAAAGCCCGCATTCAAAACGGTCCGGTCCGGTCCGGGCTCATTTTTGACGGGCCTAATATTATGCATCCATATCCGTCCATATAGCGGACGGTCTAGGCCAGCCCGCGGGCTCAGGCTCGTATTGACAGTGCTATATATATACACTCAAACATGCATGCAAAATGCCAAGTGGCACAACATGCTCGACAAGTGGCAAAATTTTTTTTTTTAAATCCCACATAAAATCTAATAATAATAAATAAAAATAATAATAATATTAAAATGAATAAAAATTAGTATTCTTCCATAAAAAGAAAATACCACTTTAACCCTATATAAGATTACTGAGTATTTTAAATCGCTAAAAGTGAGCACTATAAATTCTTTAAAATTTATTACTTTAGATCCCGACTTCTATGTTCACGACAAACGCCCTCTCGAGGTGACCCAAAATGCCTACCAAGTGGGGCGTTACATTAGTAGTCCTCAAATTCTCTACTTAATCCCTTCCAAAGATGTAACGCCTTGTCCAATCAGAGACAACCAAAAACCTTGTCCGCCAACTTACCAGCTTGCTGAAAGTGAGAAAGGAGCAGCATGTTTGATAAGAAGGAAAAAGCTTCAACTACAAAATTGTAGGAAAACGGTAAACCTTCTCACCTTGCATACACTGAATGCCAGAGCCACTGTGTGCTTTGACCTATTGAAACCCAATCTCCTGGAAGTTGAGCTGCAGTTTGTTCACCTCCCAATGGTGCAAATTGCCCAAGATGTTGGTACCTGTTAGGCGAAACAAAGATGAAAAGAGTTAAAAAGGATTATCCAAATTGTTCAAAATGTTATAGATTATGTTACAGATTAGTCTTTCATCCAAATAATGCTCCGATGCATTTTTATAAGGACTGAAATCTCGTTGATGATCTATCCTTCAAGTGCCGGCTGCAATTGACTACTTGGAAATGAAGATAATAATGTGTAACGACTGCTAGATGGAAGTTAAGTGAGGTGGATGGGTTGGGAGATTTTTCATCTTATGTCGACTTCTGAAAGTTTTTTCAATGTCAATTTCTTCATTTCCTTGTGCATTCCTCACTAGGTGATCAAAAGTCTTTAATTGCTTTTTCTTCAAATAGATGTCCACTAGGGGATACCTATCAAAAATGTCCTACACGACTTCCTTAAAATCACCAATTTTGAGGGGTCCTGAATTATTCTCATCTGCCTCACTAAATATTGCTGCTATATCTTCCTGATAATGATCAAATAGAAGCTTCAGTACAAGTAACTCTGAGGAATAAATTCTTCTAGATACAGAAAGGCTTTCAAAGAAGCAAATGCTTACTAATCAGAACTATTTTAACAGAAAAATTCTGCATACCACTAGCTTACGTTGATTGATGGTCCCGCAGTCACCTAAGGCATATACACTTTCGCAACCTTCAACCCGCAGCCACTCATCAGTTGCTAGAACTCATCTATTCGTCTGTGCTCCACAAAGGAGAAGATGATTGAGCATAGTGTGAGTCAGCCAGAAGTAATTAGAAGACAAACAAAAAGCTACAAGAATTGAATTAGTGAAGAGATAAAAGAGCAACAAACCTGACCGATCTCCTTCATGAATTCCATAATAACAGGTCGAGTTCCAATACCAGTGGCCCAAACCACCATTCCAAATGGTATATCTATGATTTCACCAGTGCTCATTTCTTTCGTAGAGTTTCCCTTGTCAGTTAGCTTTACAACCGTAGATCCAGTTTTCAGTTCAATTCTATATCTAAGAAACTTTTCCTCAGCAAATTTTGTAATTCTTTTATCAAACCTAAAAACAAATGACAGAACATGGAGTCAAGACATATCAATTAACCTTGTAATGCAGAATTGTGAATTCCAGGAACAATGACAATTAAAGTTTCAAAGAATAAGCTAACTTATAGCAAAAAACTACATGGAAGATGCCTGGTGCTTCCATCATAAGGAAGAATCAGATGATCAAGGAAGCACTGGCTCATAATTTACAGTCAATGTTAATCTACACAATGCTGGTACTATGAACTTCTCTGATGAAAGCCTTGTTTTAATAAAATACAAACTAATTGATGAAAATGTTGTATTCTGGAAGGTTAGAATAATCCTTACATGTTCAGGATATGACCTGTGGCCTCAACAAGTGTTATTTTCACATATTTCTGAAGATGTGAATAAATTCTTTTGACATCCTCTGTGACAAAATCATGAAGCTCCCCAGCAAACACCACACCTGCTGGGCCACCTCCAACAACTACAAAATGCAGAATCCTCATTTTCTCTTCTTCACTTACACTTGGAAGGCTTGCCCTCTCGAAGCAGTCGATCACACTCCTATGTGTCCTTTGAGCATCTTCAACTTCCTGTGACAATGTTAGTTTTCTTTAAGTGCAAACAGATACTTAGAACTGCTCTGCAATTTCAAAATGCCTCTCTAGATTCAATGGAGGGTACTATCTCACGTACCTTCAAAAAGTGAGCATGTTCCATAACACCAGGGTTGTTGAAGGTATTTGGACGGGCGCCCATGGCTATCGCCAGGTAATCATAATCCACTTCAAATTCTTCGCTTCCACCCAAGCTGCTCTGTTGAGTTGATCTGCAGTTTACCTTTTTGTTTCGTACATCAATCTTGTAACATTCAGCTTCCTCGTATTCAGCCCCATACTTTTTCTGACACAAGAGAACAAATATATTATATTTCCTTCATCTAGTATTACAATTAAAGAATATTACTTAAACATGCTAAATCTTTTTCCAAGTAGAAAGGACACCAGTTAGATAATCATTGCGCCTCAGACAATAGATGGTTAGGGGCACTTTTATAACCAAAAGAATCATTCAAATTGTTTGCTGTTCACACAGAGATTCGGCAAGATGGAAGAGTTTCTCTGGTTATCTGCAATTCTATAGAACATAAAATATTCCTGAGAATAATGGGGAAAATGAAGAACATAATTACTATTTCTTGGGCATATGTAACTAAAGTAGCTAAATTCTGGATATGATCATTTCTTGTCCTTCTGTTTGGTGTAAGGTAATGTTCTACTATTTGGTCATTACATACTAACATGATCAATTATCTATATTAGAATGCACAGGATACTGTGTTGCCACTGCATATTGGTTCATGCCATATGTTTACTTCTTGCAATTAGTCTCAGTCAGAGAGTAGCATCCATATCTGTTAGCTCCCACCACAAGAGCTAGTTCTTTCACATTGTTATATCTGTTAGTCAAAAGAGGAAATAGAGGGAACAAAAAGTGCTCTTCTTTTTCACATTGGTACATCGGCATCTCTGTATTTGAATAATCATACTTGAAGAGAATCAGGGTCTAGCGTCCTTCATAGATGCATTTGAGTAACCTCTTCATTTAGTGGCACAGCATTCCAGGAACATGAAAAAAAAAAAAATCATGATTCTTGATTTTCACAACAAATTATATAACAGAATCTGAAATCTTACATAAATATGGTGACTTAGCCACGCAGAATATACTGAAAAGAAGAGATTCTCAAGGCTTTAATTAATGGAACATTCAGGAAGATAAATGTACCTTCCTGAAAATATTGCGGATCGGATCCACAATGTTGCGGGCTTCGACGGTGCCATTGGTATGCAAAATAGTTTCGTGGTGAAGTAACTTGAACTTTATAAGACGGATCCTTCAAGCTTTTAAGAAAGCTTGTTGCTGCCCAACCAGTTCCCAGCACTACCACTTTCTTTTTGGGAGCATCAGAATGAGCTGCACTGTATCCAGATTGGGATTGTCCGGCATCAGAGAAAGCCTCTATTTCCCCTCCACTACAATCCAGAAGCCAATCAAGTTGAAAAACTCAAGATTAGAGTAGAGAATTTTCACATCCAACCATGAAATATGCATCAAGGAGAGAAATTCGAACCACAATACTGAAAAAGCACCATTCTTGAAACGTGATTTTTTAATGACCATAGCATTTATTATGATCCAGCAAAATATAAACTGAAATTAAAAAATAAAAAAAAAAAGGAAAAAATTGAATGGTTCCATCATTATTTGTAGTTTTCACTCTGCCTTTGTGCTGAAGCCGAAAATAAACTGCAGCACCCTCATAAAGATCATTTAAAATCTCAACGGCTAAAAGGGAAAGCAGTAGAAATACATCTCATTGAGCATCTGGCACACGATTTAGCAATAGAAGACTACTAATATCTAATTTTGCAAAATGTAAACTATAAGATTTTGTGCTGTCGAGGGGAATATAGGCACACATATGGAAAATTGTCAACAGATCTTAGATTCCGTTCAAGCAGATGAACACAGTAATGCGTATACAGATATCACTGGACGGATGCGACCTTTTCTCTTAAGCCAAATTACATGCTGTGACTTTTTCCTTCTTTTATTCAACATAGTTACCTTGCACCAAATGTCTTGAAAGCAGGTACAAATCTCTTGAAAAAACACTCTTATGTAATTATCCTCGTAATAATAATAGAATTGCTAATTTGACCCTGAAAGTTTCAGTGGGGAAAACAATTTGTGGGTGTGGATCAAGGTGTGAAAGTGGAGATGGGCTGTGGGAAGGGTATAGTGGAGCTGGGTCGTGAGTTAGTGGGCTGCGGGAAGGGGTTGGTGGATCTGGGTTTGCAGGTGGGCTGTGGGAAGGATTTATTTTATCTGGCTAGGTGTATTATGTGCTAAACTCCCCCTCTTGGAGCCCAAAACTTGTTCCCCAAAATTGTAAGATTGTGTGAAGTCTGTAGAAATGGAAGTACCTGATTTTTCATGGAAGGGAAACTTTCTTTCATCAAAAATCACATCTCGGGACACAAGGAATTTTTCTGTTTGCAGGTCATAAAATCTCCATCCTTTCTTATGAAGAGGGTAGCCAAGGAAGACATACGGTTTGCTGCGGGCTCGAAATTTATCTTTTGGGATATCGTGGTTATGAACATAAGCTAAGCACCCAAAAGTTTTGATGTGAGAGTAGGATGGTTTCTCATTGTACAGCAATTCATAAGGAGTCTTACCTTGTAACAATTTTGAGGGAGTTCGATTAATGAAATAGCCAGCCGTCAAAATGCATTCTCCCCAAAACTTTATAGGTAAATTTGCTTGAAATCGTAATGCCTGAGCTACATTTAAGATATGACGATGCTTACGTTCAACTCTTCCATTTTGTTGTGGTGTGCCAGCAATAGTAGTTTGGTGGATTATGCCATGGTTAGCAAGATACGACTTTAGGGGTGCAAATTCTGTCCCATTATCGCTACGGATTGTCTTGACAGTTTTGTGAAATTGGATTTTGATCATGGTAAGGTAATCTTGAAGAATAGAGGCAACCTCACTTTTCTCTGACAGGAAATATATCCAAATAGCCCTAGAATAATCATCTAAGATAGTAAGAAAATATGAAGCACCTATAGTGGATTTGGATTTATATGGGCCCCATAGATCACAATGAATTAGGTCAAAAATTGTAGATGCTTTATTGATGCTAAGAGGAAAACAATCACGAGTTTGTTTGGCACGTAGACAAATATTACAAGGTGATGTTCTAGTTGTAGAGTCTTTAGAATTACCCAAAAAATGATTGACTACATAATCTGAAGGATGTCCCAACCGTATATGCCATAGTGTACTTGAATCAAGGACTGTGCTAGAAAAGGTGTATAATTCCTTCAATTCCATAGGTTTGTAGAAGAAGATCCCATTCCTCTGCTCACCCACTCCAATCGGTCTCATCGAGATACTGGGTCCCCGTATAAAACAAAATTTGTCGAGAGAGTGTGATAAAGCATTGCAAATCTCTTGCCAATTGAGACAAAGAAATTAAATTGCATGTCAGTTCAAGAATTAGCAACACTCTGTGGAGTTGTAATGTAGGACTTAAAGAGACCATTCCTTCGTGCACAGCAAAAGTTTTGGCACCGTTAGGTAATCCAATAATATGCGGACAGATAGGATGTAAATTTTGTAAAAAAAATTTCCTACCAGTCAGATGGTTAGAACACCCTGAATCTAAAATCCAAAAATTTTCCATACCAGATAGCTTTTCAGATTGCATATTATTTGAGGTTTGGAGGGCAGTCAACAGGGTTGACCACTGGTCAACAGTCAAAGCTGGTAAGCGGCCCGGGCCCTGCCCGGCCCGTTTCTGCTGGAGTTCGGCCCGAAGCCCGGCCCGGTACTGTAGATCGGCCCGCTGTCTTCTTCTTCTGCAGCGCGCCGGCGATCGCTGGGAGTTGCTGCCGCCGCGGTTGTTGCAGAATAGGCCGCCGCGGTCGATCTTCCTCCATCGCGCGGTCTGGGCATCGCCGGTGGCTGTCTGCTGCCTCGCCCAGGCCCGAACCTACCTCCTCGCCAAGAGCTGTGAGTCGCCGGTGAGAAGCCGCGGTCCGAGGCCACCAATCCGGATAGCCAACAAGTTGGAAACATCCGGTGACATCGTGGTCGGCGCGTCTGCAGTGGGAGCAAAAATTTGATGTAGAAAATTTTCTGGAATTTTTTTCAGTTCTGGCGGCAGCGGCTCCGGCGGCTACGGTGGCGGCTCCGGCGGCGTCTCCGGCGGCTACGGCGGCGCCATCTCCAGAATAATCTTCTTTTCGTGTCGAATTTTTGTGCTGTTCTTCTTTACAGATTTGAGCAAGAACGGTACGTAATTTGGGTATAGGTTCTTGTTGGATCATATGGGAACGAACAGTGCCATAAATTGCACTATTTAATCCTATTAAAAATTGGAAAACCTTCTCGTTTTCTCTTTCTTTTATGATAAAATTCAACGAGATCTCGTATGCATGCTTTGGGCGGAAGTTGAGTATAGTTTTCTAGTTGGTCCCATACCTTTTTTAGACGTGAAAAATACACGTGTACTGAATCACCGCCTTGCTTGCAATTTGCCAATGCTGCTTTTAATTCATATATTCGTGGGCCGGTGCCAACTAGAAATCGTTCCTTCAAGTCTATCCATAATTCATCAGCTCTCTCTGAATGATATATGGTGGATCGGAGAGAGGGTTCGATAGTATTGAGAATCCAAGAGTTTACAAGATTATTGATCTCCCACCATTCTTCTTCTTTATCTGGATCACCTTCAGGAATTGGAATTATTCCATCAATGAATCCCAATTTCTTCTTCGATCTCAAGGCCATGCGCATGGCTCTTGCCCATTCTGCATAATTATTATCTGTTTCTGTCTCTTTTAACTGGACTGTTGTTAGGATCAATCCAGGTCCATCAGTAGATGCCACATAATAAGCATCTTTCTTTATTTTGTGAACATAGCTTTCTTCCACCATGTCATTATCAACATTGCCAATATTGTCGTTACTCATTTTGAGAAATTTCAGACAATTGGCTCTGATACCATGAAAGTTTCCAGTGGGGAAAACAATCTTATGTTTTCTGTCTCATTATGTGAGAATAGTGTACAATTTATAGATTTGTCCAAGTGACAAATCCTAAGCAGATAAGAAGTAGAAGTCCTAACTAAATACAACTAGGAAACACAACTATACACAGTTTATGATTAATAGTAATCCTATTTTAAATATATGTCTAACAGACCCTCTCCATCTCATCTCTTCCCTCTCCCAAACCTAAAAAAAATCTCCATATTTTTTGTGGTGAAAGTAGAATTACTTCCATGCTAAAGAGTAACAATACCCTCACAACCTTTTGCTTTGTTCCTCCCTTGCTCCTCTCCCAAGCATTGTCATACAAGTCAAACCAGACTGGACTTTACCGTGCCAAACCCACACCAAATGATCCCATTCAATCCAAGTTCATTTTTCATGGGTTAAAAATTGCATGACCCATATCCGTTCGCAGCCAGCCTGTAGATAAACAAGCTAGCTCGCAGATTGGATAATTTCTTTATAAAAATTTAAAAAATATTAAAAAATACTTTTTAAAAAAAAATTCAACAAATCATAAAATTGCACTAGCATTTAAATAAGAAACGAAATACTTATGCATAAGTAACTTCTAAATAACAGTTTAGTTGGTGTATAATATATTAAAATTAATGTCTAAATTAAAAAAAAAAATTCAGCCCACGGACCGAATTGGACCGCAAAAATCCACACTTTCACTTCTTAAAAAAATAAGTTTCTTTTTTATATTAAGAAATACAAAATAAATCATGAGTAATTATCTTCATAATAATGACAATGTAGGGAAATAATTTATTTTGAATTGATATTGAGTTAACGAAACAATAGCATTGAAAGCTTGATTTTGCATTCTTTTTTTTTTATCACTTACTTCTTGAATGTATACCTTAAAATGTTAATATTTTAATACAAATTTTTTCTACAAAAAATAATTCCACATAAATTAAGGTTATAAAATGTTAATCTTATAATTTCTTTAAGGGTTAATTACATTAAAGTACCCTTACGGTTGGTATTTTTTTTACTTTAGTATCCTAATGTTATCTTTTTAATAGTTTAGTATACTTAATTAACGGCCAACTGTGATAGTGTTAACTTTATGAAAAAAGTCATTTTTACCCCTATCTATAATTAAATATTCAAGAACATTTAAAAAGTGAGTTAGTTTCATTAGAGTATTATAATGTTTGTGACTATTTTATTTTTAAATTTTAAAATAGCCTTAAATTATTAACTTTTAACTACAATTAATTATTAGTCTCAAATAATTTTTTAGATTAAAAAAAACTGAAACTGAAAATTAAAATTAATTTTAATTTGAAGAAGAAAATTCATATTTCTCAAATTGGAAATTTTTAAAAATGTAATTTTAATTTTAGTTAAATTTTTGTTCGATATGATTTTTCAATTTTTTTAGGACTAACGGATACAAATAACATTTTTAGTAAAGTTTTCTTTTATAAGCATAATGATAATTTTATTAAAATATTAATTTCTTCCATTTCAATAATCCAGCCTTTATAGATCAAAAGGGTATTTTTTTGGTCATAAAAGTAAACTTTTGTAGTATAATATGTTAGAAGGTACTAAAATGTTAAAAAAATAACGTTAGGTACTAAAATGAAATACATCAAATATGAGGGTACTTTAATGTAATTAACCCTTTCTTTAATAGCTCCCTCAAAATTTTAAATTGTTTCAAACAACATAAATCAGCATAAGCTCATGTATAACCTTCAAAGAAGGTATAAATTGGATAATAATAAAAATATTAAAAATATCCCACACATATAGAGTAGCATAAATGGAAGGGTAATTTTGAAAATATATCATTAATAAAGTTTTAATCTCTCTAACATTGAATAGTTTTTCAAGTTATTTTTTCATATAGACTATAAAAGTACCTATTTTACTATTTTATGAAAGTTAGAAAGTCTGTGGGGAAAAAATATGAAATCCCATGTATATAGACAAAAAAAAAATTAAAAAAGGGGGAGTTTGAGTTAAATGTCAATCCAAAGATAAAACCCGCACGAAATAGGATTTCTTTCTTGTACATGACGAAATAGAAGTCAACATGGATTTGGCTTACAATTCAAATTCAGTATTTATGTTGGTAATGGAATTTGTGTGAAATTCAAATTCCGTCAGACCCCCGCAGAACCGATACTTATTGAAACGAAGAACACAACTCAAAAATCAGACAGAGGCCATGGGATCGGAGATCAGTAGGAAACGACGCAGAAGAAGAAATATTAATGATGAAGATATTGCTATTTATTTGGCTAATAAAGTTGCAAAGAAGTTAAAATCAGACACTATTTCTGGATACACTAATGAATCCAATCCTTTCGGAGATTCCAATCTTGTCGAGAGTTCGTATGGCAAAAGAAGATTCAACGCGATGTAGTGGCTCAAGGTTTGTCCCTCAAAAGATTCACACCTAAAACAGAGAAGAAGAGGCAGAAACAGATAAGGGCAGATATCAAAAAGGGTAAGAGAAGAAGAGAGTTAAGAGCTATGAAGAAAGCTCAACATGAAGAAGAGATGGCGATCTTGTCTAGGGAACGTAGTCGAGCTGAGTTTCAAGATTGGGAGAAGAGAGAAGAAGAGTTTCTTTTTCATCAGGGAAAAATTCGGTCCCAGATTCGGCTTAATGAAGGCCGAATGAAGCCAATTGATATATTGATGAATCAATTAAATTGTTCAGATAGAGAAATTGAAGAGCCTTACTTTGTCCAAGAATTTGAGAATAGAAGAATTGGAAGAACTTAAAGAGGATATAAAATTGAATATTGGTTGTGATAGGGAAGCCCCTGTTCGTATGCAGTACTGGGAAGCACTTGTGGTGATTTGTGATGAAGAATTGGCTGAAGCTAGGAAAAGGGATGCTTTTGATGGACTGTTTTTTGCCCAACAGAAAGGGATAAATCCGAGCATTGAAGCAGATGTTATCAATCTTCTCAAGGGAAAATCATATACTGAATTAGAAGATCTGCAATCTCAAATTGAATCAGAGATGCAATCTGGAGAAGCCAAAGTTGTTGAATTCTGGGAAACTCTTGTTAAAAGAATCCCTGTTCTAAAAGCCAAGGTTTTGCTTCAAGAAATCTATTCCCAGGTTCTGCAGAAAGAGAAAGGAAAACCCCCCTAAAGAATTCAATCCCTGATCATCAATTACTTGTTTCCCAAGAATCAGCACTAGAAGAAGAAGATGGTGATCAAGAAGAAGTGGGATCATATTCACCGGAGGCTGTTCACGGTGGTGATGATTATGAATCTGGAATTGATCCCCAAGAGGACAAGGAAATTCTGGAAAAGAAACGTTTTGAAGATAATTTTCAGCACAAGGCCTTAAAAGCAATGGGAGCCATGGAGGAAGGAGATTCAATTTTCGGGTACAAGGACGAAATCAATCCTGATTCTCAGGTCTGCCCTAGGTGGCAGCACCACCATAAGTTCCGGCCAAGAAAGCCTAAATATTTGAACAGAGTCCACACTGGTTATGTTTGGAATAAGTACAATCAAAATCACTATAATCATGAAAACCCACCACCAAAGACTGTTGAGGGCTATAAATTCAACATTTTTTATCCTGATCTTTTGGATAAATCTAAAGCTCCGAGTTATTCAATTGAGAAAGATGGTGAAGAAGAAAAAACATGTATTATAAGGTTTCATGGAGGGCTACCTTATGAAGATATTGCGTTTAGAATTGTTAATAATGAATGGGAATATTCAAAGAAGAAGGGGTTTAAGTGTACATTTGAAAGAGGGATTCATCTCTACTTTAACTTCAAGAGGTTTAGGTATCGTAGGTGATTTCCGCTTTATTTCTATCTTATTACTAAATTTCCCTTTGAATAAAATGTCAAAAAAGAATGTAATTCTATTCATTCATTCAGTTATTTGAGTTCATCAACTAAGATATAAGTTTGATCTGAATCTGGTTCCCTTAAACTGCATAGCATATTAAAGGCTAATCTATCCTTGCTTTCTAGTTGTTCCCATACAAATTGGGTTTGTACACCAGCAATAACATAACAACACAATTGGGCACATTATGTTTGAACTTTGAAGTACATAAAGAGAATAACAACTAAAATCAAGAGAACCATACAGTAGAGAACAACTTACAATGGTATGTATCTTTATTAGGAGGATGAGTCAGCTCCTGCAGTAGTTTTTGTAACTCAGGAGACTTGCTAGCTCTCCTTTTAATTTGGCAATGCAGTTAATTTTACAAGAGTACCAGTTCATCTGCAAATGGACAATGCAGAATGCCAAATACCAAACCAAAAAGATGTAATCAAACATCTCCAATCTCTATTCTGATGTGGTCCCTCACCAACAGGTTTAGGTTTTGGGTTCCGTGATCGATCAAGAGCAACTGAAAATTACCTAGAAAAGTTTTCCTTTTAAGTAGAATATTCGCCCATCTGATGCAAAGAGTTCCTTATGTTTCAAATAATCAATCTGCTTAGTAATGAATTCCTTATTGCATTATTTGAGTTTTAGTATACTTAGATCATTCATAGCAACCTTCCCATTTGTGGTTCTAATCTCAGCTCCGGACTGAAGTGAAGAAATCACATCAATAATCTCTGAGTCTCGTTACTGTTGCAGCTCAAGTGTCTCACAATTTTGTTCCATTAGTCTTAAACCAATGATTAACATGAATCAGTTTTACTCAATTCACTAAATAGATTAGTTTCAGAAACTGAGAAACAAAAGATACTTCATTGAACTGACCCCAGAATATTACGGACAAAAATTCCAATAAATCCACTTCACAGCGGATGCTTTGCCTATATGGTAAGGTTATCATTGAGGGGCATCAAGAGAAACAAAGCACTCTACAAAGCAAATTTTTGTTATTAATGATCCATGAAGGATAAGAGAAAGAAGAGGTATGGAAGAACTCCTTTTGGCAAACAAAGTAATTGTATTGGTGATTTGAACCAAGCTACTAAGGTCCCAAGGTGTATTGGGTTGTGTTTCGATTAGGAATTGGAAGAACTCCTTTTGGCAAAAAACAAATGTAGCTTTAAGAGGTACATGGAATTTTCTAGCAGAGCTAAGGCAAGATGTATAGACATGAAATGCAAGCAAGTTTTGAGTTCAAACTGGTATTCAAATTAAAGATCACCTTGCTGATCATGACTCCATAGGTAGGCTGCTTTCTTATGATCTGAAGACAAAAGAGGTGAAGGTGCTGATGCAAGGTCTTCAAGTGGTAGGATGTCCACCAGTTAGCAAAGGCTCTTTCAGCCTTGTTTCAGAATTCAGAAGTAATGGTTGACAGATCCCAAAAGCGGGCAAAGCAACCCTTTGATGAGCATTCAGGACTGGCAAACATGAAAGAATTTTAGAAGGCGATTTTGGGGTTACATGTTAGTTACATCTGTTCTTCAGCTACAAGAACCTGAAAGACTAAACATATCCTGGGAAGTGAGGCTCAGGGAATCTGGTGCTGTTCTGGAAGTCTTCACATTGGCAGGAATATACAGTAATTCAACCATCAACAAATATCATGAATATGATGATTCAACTATATTGGCTCATTCCCTGCACCCATTGTGGCAGCAGTTAAAATAAGGAGTAGAATATGATGTCTCCAAGTAGGTTGATAACTTATCGCATAATAATGGCTGTAACTTACATTTTCTATTTCGACAATAAATTTCATTTTCTGTAATATATGACTATCATCCTCAGTCTTTGCTTAGAATTTCATTATTGAAACTGGTTATAAGTATGGAACATAAATTTCACAATTAGTTTCCTCCCACATGAATGAATCGCATTTGTGAATACTTACTCTCCTGTTTGAAAAGTCTAAACAAGATCAATACATACCTAAGGCAGTTGTACTTGCGGCTTCATGATATCCTTCTGATCCGGAAGGAAGCTCGCGACCGCTTTCACAAGACAAGCTGTCCAAGCTTATAACTTTGTGAACTGTTTCTTCACTGCAGTATATAAATGCCGTGTTTGAGAAGAGAACAAATATTGCTACAAGCTTTAATATCTCCAAAAATCTATCCAATCTTTATAGTGCAGGGTTTTGATCCCAGACATCAAGTCCTTCCATATTCGAACATCTTTTAAGTAACATGAGCGCACGAAAGTTGGCAGAGGCACGGGACTGGTGCTGTTAGGATGATGATAAACTAAAATGATTTACTTGTAACTATTTAACTAGTATAGATTGAATTTTCTCTTTACAATTGAAAATCTCTCCTGAAAACCAAACTGTCAACCATCAATTAATCTCCACTAGTCTAATTCACTCAACAGAAAACCACAGGCCAATCTTAAGGCATAAACCTATTGACAATTTAGAGGCCAAACAAGAGGGGGGGGCCAGAACCTACTTCTGCTCATCTTTTCTATTTCCTTCATGATCAAATTACTCAAATACACTATGTCATGCGGAAAACAAAATCCAACTTCAGTTAGATTGGCGCACAGTCCAACTACTACGAGGCGCAGACTTCACACCCCTCTCCTTCATTTCTCTTGTAATTCTCTGTGCTTCTTCAGGTCTTCCTAAGGAAGCATGAAGCTTTGCCAGTAAAACATAATTGCTGGATTCTCAGGCTCTATTTCAGATAATGCTTTACCAGCAATCTTCCCAAGCTCCAGTTCTCCATAAATTCGACAAGCCCCAAGAAGAGCTCCCCAAGCTTTTGCAATCACCTTCACTGGCATCCCTTTGATGACCTCATAAGCCTCAGACAATCTACCTGCCCTGCTCAAAAGATCAACTACAGAAGCATCATAATGATCACTATTTGCAGCCACACCATAAAAATTTTGCATTCGGGTAAAGTACATCCATGCTTCATCAGCTAGTCCAGCATGACTACAAGCTTTGAGTACAGACAAAAAAGTAATACCATCGGGCTTCACTTTTGCCATTTCCATTCGCGAAAAAGTTTTTAGTGGCCCCACCTAGAACTGCACAAGCAGAGATCAAACTACTCCAAGCAACCACGTCCCTCACATTCATACTGTGAAACACCAAAAGTGCACTATTAAGACACCCACATTTGCCAAAAGCTTCTACAGTTCCTCCCCACTTGGGGGTTTAGACTAATGTAATTCCTTATTGAAAATGCATGAACTTCTTTGATCAAATTCAATGCTGCTAAAACGGAACAAGCACGCAACAACGCGAGGACTGTAATCGAATTTGGCTTGAAACCCATCACTAGCATTCTCCTATAGAAAGCAATAGCCTTCAAAAACCCATCCTTTGTCTCAAACAACCCTGCTATAATCGAGTTAAAGCTCGAAACAGACGGCATAACATCCATAATTTGAAACAATTCTAAGGGCTCCGACACATTATTGGAATGGGCAAACAACGAAATCATTGAGTTCCAAACAACTGCATTTCGTTTAGTAATTCCATCAAACATTTGACGAGCATAGGAAATGGAGATACATATACCATACATATCAACAAGACCGCAAACCACAAATGGGTTTGAAATAAAAGATAATTTGTGGGCTAATGAGTGAATGGCGGTGCCCAAATAAGGGCACTGTAAATGTGAGCAAGAGTTGAGAGCCAGAGGGAAGACAAGGTGTCAAGAGAAAGGCACAAAGAAGAGTGGATATGGTGAAAAAGAGTAAGAGCTTCATGGTGACGGCCATGGTTGACAAGAGAAGCCAAGCGCTTCGTCTGAGAGAGCAATCGGAGGCAGTTTGAAGAAGAGCTCATCTTTTTATTGGTTTCTGGCGGTCTTGACAGTTTATCTGTTTTCCAAATCTTCCATTTTATGTTGCGTTAAACAATACTGTTAAAAAAGAACGGTAACGAGTTTGTTACAGGAAAAAAAAAAAAAAAAAAACATAAACGGAAGCAACAAAAAAAAATACTAAAGTTAAAAGTTTTAAATTTGAGTATAGAAGAAAGACTCAATATCTTTAAAACATATTCGTCATCGTTATTGGTAGTACTAAGATATGATAATTGGTTAGCACTTCAAATTGTTTTTCAGCAAATTTGAACAAACAATGTTGATGAACTCAAAAAACTATATGTAGAAAGAAGAAGAATGCACCAATGAAGTTGGGAGAATTTTTTTAAAAATATTCAACTAATCATAAAATTTTACTAATATTTGAATAAAAAACAAAATACTCATTCGTAAATAATTTCTAAATGATAGTTTAATTAGTGTATAATGTATTAAAATTAATGTTTAAATTAAAAAAAAAAAAAATTCAACCCACGGACTGAAGCAAAAGTCCACACTTTCACCTAGCATGTGCACAAGACCACTGCATTTGGCAGCTGTATAAACACCAGTGTTTTCTGGTCAAAAGAGTTTTGAAATTATTATAAAGCCTTTATATTCTTCTGTCTGATAGAAAAGACTATGACTAGATATTTCCTATATTAAGCATATAATTGAGCTGCAGATATAAAAACGGTGGGTTAACTCAAGTTTTGTTGATTAGAAAGATAAAAATTATTCACTTCATATCTGCTGTTATTCCTATGCGGTCAAGGTGTGAGTATCTACCAATATATTCATTTATTTATTTTAGTTATTGTTTTCTAATGCCCTATATGCTTCACACTTTTGCTTCTGTCTTTCCCTTTGCTTCCGACAGGGACCTTTGGAAGCCCAAAAGATGTTACCATAAGTCATTCAGCCTTGACAAAATTAGCACTTGTTGGTTACAGCGAGAATAATGTATTCATTGCAAATTTTCAAATGAGCAACGACTTGGTGAAAAACATAACTGAGCTCTAGTTAGGTCTTTGATTATTTTTGCACTGTATTGCGAGTTGTATTATTTTTTCTATTCTGCAGGTTGTGTATTTGCAGCACACCGCTCCCCCTGTGCCACATTGGTGGAATATCATCAGCCCTTGCATTGCTTGCTATTGGTTGGAGGGTGTCATATCTTTGTACATAGAGGACTTGGAGTCATAGAGCAGCACAAGGTTACCTCTCTTATACTGTACCTGCTATGATGGCTGATTTAATCTCCTCAGCCAGGTAAACCATTTCCTCTAAAGTCAGCTCAATATATTAGGAGTCCTTTTACTTGAATTTGCTATCAGGACCTCAATTCGAGTCTCCTATAAGAGACGGAAAGAGCTTTCAAGAATAGCAGTTTCTCTGTATAAAAGGGCAGAGCAGAAGAAGCAGCTTTTCTTTCTGTTAAGAAGGGGGGGATATTAGAATGTTGTGATCAGTTGTGCTGAGGCTGCCATTCTTAATAAAATCATGACATAATAAATTCTGCTATTTAACCTGACGTGTTGCATTTTCAAACTGTTTAGCCATACTTTATTATTTCAAGTTCTTAATAGATCTCTGTCTCGTTCACTTTACCTTACTTATCTTAAGCTTAATTCGCTCCAAGTGTTTCTTACGAATTTCAATTTAAAGCTTTTCCCACAGCGAATGAAGTGACAAAGCAATTTAAGACAGAAGAAGATTTTAAATGGCGGTGGAGGTCTTGTATAGGGGCTTGTTGAAGATGCTGCCAAAGTTTTTCCAGGAGCTAAACTTATTTCAGCTTATGGTTAGTTTTTCTATCTATTTTATTTATTTTACGGAACTGAGTTTGAGTTTATGCAAAAGCATATTACAAAGTTTATGGTTCTTGCATAAACAATTTTCTTTCAATGTTGGGTTGTCGTGTCATCAATTCTTGACATTGGATATTAATCAACAAAATATGCTTCTTGAGAAAGGAGTGTTGTCGTGTACAACATGGTTATTGGTTGAAGGGAGTTCAACAAAGCAACAGTTTATCAGGAGGATCCTTGAAGAGGTTGAAGGGGTTTTAGTCGTGTCATGCGTAAATGGAATTTGCAGCATCTACTAGGAAAACATTAGATGTATTAATGTGTTAAGTTTGTTCTCATGCTCGTGTTATCGATTCATGATAGATATTCTTTCTGAGTGTGGCCTTGCAAACAATGACGGATTCAGGTTGGGGGCACTAGGGGCACGTGCCGCCATGAACCTCACCAAACATTGATTTCTTATGTAAATTTGGTTTTATTCTATGCAACTCCTTTTAACTCGGTTATTATGGTTTAAAATGTTTATTTCCTTTATTTTTATAAAATTTATATATATATGGTTTAATGAGGTCAATTTATAGTGATTTAGCTAAAAAAAGTCAATTTTTATTATTAATTAATTAAAATATTTTTCAACTTGAATATATAATATTTTATTTTGATACATTAGGTAGGAATATATTTTGAACCCAAGACCTTTGACCTCGTAAGGGATGTTTTTCTATTGAGCTACTACTCTAGCACTTGTATACACGACTTTGAGGACCTTTAGTTATTCTAACTCTTAAACATAATTGCTTTAATTAAATAATTAATTTTTTTAACATAAAAAATGTCACACTCAGTAGATCGTACATCATAATGAGCAATATTAATTCAAACATATAAGTCCTAACAATGAAAATGCAATCATATTAAAAAGGAGTATATATCTCATATTAGGTCGGAAAGGAACTCCAACCCTCTGTTAGAGACCTCAACTCTTTGCTTTAAATTTGATTAATTTCAGGCTAGTGCCCCCACTAAATATTTGTTCTAGATCTGTTAGTGCTTGCAGATGTAGGCTTGTTATGCCGAACTGCAATTCCATTGGTTGTGTTATTTTGTTTATGCTTGTTTTTCATATTATCACAAGGAAATCTAACACAATACAAAGTAAAATTGCATAAGTCAATACAACCGACCTAAAACACAAACTTTCAAAACTAAAGTGTGACACCTTCTATAAATTTGTTCCTGGCATTTGAGAATATGTTTCAAAAGTCAATGGACAAAAGTTCCAATATATAGGCGTAAAACTATGTGTATCAATGATTTAATCGGGCAATATTCAAGGATTGATGCAATTTCGATGGTTCTTTGATCAATGTAATGAAAATGTCTATTTCATATGTATTTTACTTCCAACAACAAAAATAAATTAACAAATTACACATTATATAAATATACAAAGTTCATCCATATTTACTTGACAATATGTCTAAAACATTGTATATATAAAAAAAATGCAAGACTTTTTGCATATTATCTTTATTGCATAGAGGTAAAACATTGTTCATGTTTTACCGCTATAGATTCTTGGAAGTATAATCCTAAATCTCTTCCATGCAAAACAAAAATGAATTGAGCTTCAAATTGGTGGTTTTGGACAAGGAAAGCTCTATTGATATTTAATGAGAGTTTTCTCATCCAAATTCCTTTATCATTTTAGCTTTAGAACTCTTACGGGTTTTCCAAAAGTCTTCCACCATTTCGACATTTATCAGCCCATGTTACATCCTCTATCATATTTGTTTACTTGGTTTCCCAGGTTTGCAATTTTGCTAATTGGCACCAGCACTATTACATGGAACTCCATTTCTCTCAAGAGCTCCCTTGTTAATGGCTGATGCTTCGACTGAAAATTTTGAAATCGTGGCAGAAAACGTTAAAATTGCAATGAGAAAGAAAAGGGTCATGCTTCTGATCATTGCCATCCTCATTGATAGACAAATAGCAATTGGGAACCAATCTTTGGGGTTTGCTCTGAAAGAACTTCTCCAAATGATTGTGTTGCCAATGAAGATTATGAACTTTACATTTTCTTTGGGTTTTGTTGAAAGCTACATATATAGGTGAAATTCTCATATATCATTGGTGTAACAAATTTTTCTATCAATTCGTTTTATGTCAACATATTTGCGAATGATATTTAAAATTCAAAGGTTTGCCATTAATTTGTGAAATATCCTTGTAGATTAAAGGGAATGCGAATACAACCATTACATTTACCATAAAAGACCTTCAACTAAGTCCCTTAATACATCGTTCAATGGTGATGTACAATTGTCAGCTTGTGGGGCCCTCCTATTTTTTTTCAAAAATATAATTGTATATTATATATTATAATATACAAATTAGCCTCTGAAAAATTAGGTTTTTAAAAAAATAATAAATTGAATTGTTGTTTCTCATTTAATCCTTCAATTTTATAAGAACATTAATGTTTTAAATATTTTTTATAAAAAAAAAAAATAACAACTGGTTTTCTCTATGATTGTTTACTAATATATGTATACTAAAAAAATTAGTGTAACATGTTGTAGGACAATTTCTACGCAAACCTCAGTTAAATCTAGGAAAGAAATAGGTATGTTTAATGCACAATCAAAGATATTTTGAACATAGCTAGTTGAATTCTTGACGGAAGAAACAGCTTAAGGACCTCTATGAACGTGCTTGGTGAGCTAATCTAAGAAGGGCTAAAAGAAAGCTTAAATGAAAGTCATAAAGAAAGTTGTAAGAAAGTTATAAAAATGGGTGGATTTAAAGGAAACTAGGATAATATTACTGAATTGAAGAACATAACGGTTAAAAATAACTAAAAGACTAAAAAAATTAAAAAAGAAAGAAGATATTTTGTGTATAATATGCTGTGTGTCAGCCTTAAGCTTTCCTTGAGTTTAATAGTCGTTTTCAGCTCCTATTGTAATTACCAACACAAAATAATTTAGTAATCTAATTATGTTGATGCTAGTTTTTCTATTGATGTGAAATTTGCAAGTATACAAATATCGGACAAGTAATATAATGATAAATGAAGATCGTTCACGAGGATTGTTTATCTAACTCGGTGAACTCGCCTATTTCTAACCTAGGGACTTAAACCAAAAAAGAAATGTGATTTTTTTGTATCTACTAATTAAAAAACAAATGAAAATTAAAAATAAAAAGAAAACTAGTTTAAGAAAAGTTTATGATTAAAAACGGACTAAGACACTCGCTAACCTGGTCTACTCTTTTTTATTCCTATGGTTGATCTATTCTTAATTAATCCTTGATCTGGTTAATGGTGGAATTCCCGAGAATAAGCTAGACCCAATCTTTCAGTTGAAAAGCTCCTAATCTTGCTAATAAATCTATCATATTCCTATGTGATTTTAAGAAACAAGACCACATACACTTCGAGGACCTTCCCCTAAATTTTGTTTCCTACTCATTAGAAAGCTGCAAAAAAGAAACCGAATTTATCTCTAGTTAGTTTTACAATATGTTATTATTACTTTGATCCAGTTAAATGTAGTAACTCATTGCCACTAAAAACAATTTATGAACATGCAATAATTGGCTAGAAAATCGCAAGCATTAAGAACAAATAATAACAATTAATCAAGAACAAGATAAAAGATAAAATTTTAAATTAAATAAAAAAATTATATTTATAAAAGTTTCGACCTTCAAAGAAGGCCTTAGTCACAAAGGACTCAGCTATTCATACTAAAAAAATAAATAAAAAAAGTTTAAAAGAAGCCTAGAGGGTAGCTCGCGAATTGTCTTCTGAGTTTTCAATAATAAGAGAGATAATCTAAACTAAAGCCTACAGGATTAGGAAATTACTAAAAACTATAATTCTACTCAAAACTTAAAAGGGGAAAAGAATTTACTTAAAATTAAAATTCTAAAATTACTAAGATAAACAATTTTCGAAAAGAAAAAATAAAAAATAAATAAAAAAAGCTGGAGTAGATGCTTTTAATTTTTTTTCCATTATTTACATTTTAGTCCTCCAAGTTTACTTCATCTTCAATTTGGTCCTACAAATCCGAGTAAAGTATAAATGAAGTTATTTGTTCTAATTAAGCTCAATTTTTACTAGAATTTAATGAAAATAATATCAAATTAAGCTAAAAAAACTAGTGAAAATATCAATCTATTAACTCCCCCCATATTTAGATGTTTGCTTGTTCTCAAGAAAAACAACTTAGAAAAAATAGAGAAAATCCAGTTAAGCATCCTTCATCAAAATCTCAAATTCAAAATAAAATACTAAACCGCTTTTCTCCAAATTTGATTTAACAATACAAATATATTATCTTCCATAACTAAAGTAAGACTTTGTTTAATTGTGATTATGACCATTAGAGAGTGTAAAAAATAAATATTAACAGAATTCCCAAATCACACAAAGAAGATATACGTTTAAAAAAAACTTAAAATTTCATAGGCTTACTCTTCATACCATCTTTCCACTAATCGAGCTTTTCCAAACTCAACTCATATCAGGTAGGACTTTTAAACTTGTAATGTAAAGTTTGGTCATTGGTGAACAAACTAAGGATAAGGAATTCAAAATCAAACAAAGAGAGAGCTTGCAAAAACTTATCAGACTACAACAAACTTTCTAACTTTGCTTTTGCTCCATATATTTTCCAATAAATACTTTATCAACTAAATCCCTTTATACAAATACCTTTTCAACTACAAAACTTCTTTTTCTCAAAACTTTTTTTTCATAAATGCCAATTTTTTCTTTTTCTTTTCTTCTCTTGGCATTTATTTTTCCTTTTTCACCATGACCTATAAGTTCTTTGCATCATATTTTGTCCTTGATTTTTTTTTCCTTTTTCTTTTCCACAAACTAGTCATAGTGTTCATTTTTATACCTCTTTTGAAAATATTCACCAAACTCTTTCCACATCACAAAAATATATCCCAAGGAGCGATAAAATTTAGAATCCCCCACACCTAAGCTTTGCTAGTCCTCAAGCAAAAATAAAATAACAAAAAGAAAAAACTAACTAGCCACTTTCGTAGGACTCACGATTGCACTTAGCATGTGCAACAAGCTCTTTAAACCCCCTAAGTTATCCCTAGTAGATGAGTATGGTTCGTGAGGGTTTGCAGACGACATACCCACAAAGTCATATAAACAACAATTTTAGAAAAGATATAGAATAATCCCAAATTAAGTACCCTTCATCAATATCTCAAACTTATCAAGACAAGCACTCTTCTTCTTATTTTTCAAAATCAAGTTAACAAACAAATATTCAATTATTTCTCATAACTAATGCAAGACTTGTGTAAGGTGTAATCGTGGTCATAACAGAATGTAAAAATAAATACTAAACAAGATTTTCAAATTACACATAGAAGACAAATCTCCACAAGAGTTCATTCCATAGGCTCACTCTTTGTACCTTCTCTCCACTAATCAATAATTCTCAAACTCAACTCAGATCAAGTAGGACTTTAAAGCTTGTAATGTAAGGTTAGGGTGTTGGTTATCAAACGAAGGTAAGGAATTCAAATTCAAATAAAAGAGAGTTTACAAAGAATATGGATACTTTAAAATTTTGGCAAACGTTCTAACTTTGTTTTAACTCCTTTTTTTTTCAATTAATACATTCACCAACTACAATATTCTTTTTCTCAAAATTTTATCATTTAAGGCCATTCTTTTTCTTACATTCACAAATTCGGCCTCTTCATTTTTTTTCTTTGCACCTTATGACTGTGACAATCATGTATCAAATTTTCTTTCTTCTTTTTTTTTTTAGCTCAATATATTTATATTTTTCAGTACAACAAATCACATAATAATTTTTTTCTTCCTTTCGTCAAACTAACATATTCTCTTTCCATAACACAAAAACAACAACCCATCATTGAAGTACAAGTTAGAAGTTTCCATTAAGCTCCCTACAAGATTTTGGGTTAATATTTAAGTGGTTTAAAGAAGGAGAATAACATTTAAGGCTCAAAAGGGTACTAAGGTAAAAAATCATGAAATTTGGTAAGCTTGAAAGGCACAAACGTTTCAAAAAAAGCCTATGACCGTCGTCTCTGAGTCAAATCAGGAAAACCTTTCTATTTCGTCTCAAGAGGTACTCAAGCAAGTTCTAGAATGTAGGGAAGAGATTCATCAACTTTATGCAACTCAAAAATAATGTAAAGGATTTATTAAACACTAACAATAACCCATGTGCTCAAGTGTAAGTCATGTAAAAGTTATAATAGATATAGAATATAAGTCTATCACTCTAATTACAAAAATAAGAAAACAAGTACTTTTCTCAACTTATTCAAGGCATTTTAAAAGGAACTAAAAAAGAATCATCCTTTAAGTTGATAGAGTTGATTTTTAGTATAAATAAACTCCTTAAGTTTTAATTATTAACTTTTAAAAATGTTTTATTTATTAAATATAATTATTATATTTAATTTTGGTGATAAAGGGAAAGAAGCCCACAAGCAAGCCTATAATTAAGAGATGTCCAAGAAGTGGAGGTAGCCCAATTCAAGGAAAAAGAAAAAAAGATAGAAAGAGAATGGGGCCGCTGCTGTAAATAAAGAGAAAAGAAGGACCAACGAAAAAATAAGAAGAAAAGGGAAGTTACTAAAAAGAGAGGGCTAGAACCAAAAAGGAAGGGGGAAACCTAGTAGAAGAAGGAGAAGTTACTTTTCGCGGTAGTCAGCTGCCCTTGGAACTCTTGAAGTTGAACCGATAGCGCGTGCCTTACCGGGCGCTTTTTAAGTAGATGACTCGTCGGGCCGTTGGAGCGAGACTTCTTTGGCAAAAAGAACTTGAATAACAAAAATTGCATATATTTTCTATCATTTTGGCGGCATGGTTTTTCTCTTTTAAAAAAAAGTGACGTCTAATCCGCCATAAGACAAAGCATGTTGTTGATATTGATTGAGTTGGAGGGACTTTCGCTGACTGAATCCATCCATAAACCTATACCTTTGTAACCAAAGCGCTTATGTTTGCTAATCCTTTTGTTTAATATGAAAATTCTATAAAAAAAGAAAATTAAGAAAATGAATAGGCTAGGCGCTAGCCACTCCCAGAAGGATTTAGGATAAGTTGTTGTGGCCTTTACCCAATATATTGGTTTGAAGCCCCTGCGGGTGACTTTTTGTCTTACGACCCAATTGGATCCCCGTAAAGTGAGAAGTAGCTTTAAAAGAAGAAAAAGGAGGGAGCCGAGAGATATGCGAGGGGGAAGAACAGAAAAAATAAAAATAAAAATAAAAAGAGAGGAGGAAACCAGAAGCAGCTGCTGGCTGTGCGAAGAGAAGGAAGAAAAACAAACAACAACTGCTAAGCTGCTTAGGAAGAAACAAAGGCAGCCGGAGAAATTTCTTGTAGCCGAAAACAAAGGAAAAGAAGAAAATAATTGCAGCAGCCACACAAAAACAACAACAGCAGAAATTGAAGCCAGCAGTGTGTGTGGCAAGTCAGTAAATAGAAGCATAAGCAAATTTCAACAGTGAAGAAATTTCTAGTAGAAAATTCCAGCGAGAGAGAAATTTCAGCAACAACAATTTTTAGCAATTCTCTATTGGAAGAAACCCAAGCCATGATTTTCTCCCATAAATCGGTTTCTTCTTTCCCTTTAGCTATGAACTAACTTTATTTTTTAGAATCTTGATGAAACCCTAGCTATGTGACTTCGGTTTATTTTATTTTTGGGAGATTTATTATATTATTTATGTGATTGCATATCTTTGGAAATTTCTTGGTTTGATGCAATTAATTCTTTGTGATTGTTCTTGTAGAATAATTATTTAGGTTAGTTGATATTTTTATCCATGCTTAATTCTTGTAGTCTTGAATATGAGAGATATGTGATTTTTGCAAGTATATTATGGGTTTTAGAATTGAATAGTTCATGCTACTTTTTTAGATGATTTATGTCATAGGAATGAATAAGTCATGCTAATGGTTAGATTGATTATGTCATGCATTTAAACATAATATATTTCTTTAGTGAATCGAAGCTTGTAGCCTAGATCACCATAGAAATGTCTAATCTTTTCTCCTAAAAAAAATTAAATCATTGTTATGTAGATTAGTGGTGGATTCAAGATTCTAAATTAATTTCTTTGGTTAATCTCCCGTTAGTTTTAGTTTATTTACTTTATTCATTAGTTTTATTTTACTCTAGGAATAATTCTTAGATAAAAAAATTTGATTCTTCTTTTTATAAAATTAATTTAGGAAGATAATAATTTAGGTAGTTAAGCCTTTCTTTGTGGTTCGATACCCTAATACTTTTGTATTACATTGATCTTGTGTACTTACATGTATTGGGTTAAAACGTTGGTATAAAACCCGATCATAATCATCAAGCTCTCTACGAAATTAATGGTCAATATTTAAGTAACTCACAAAAGAAAATAATATATAAGGCTCAATTTGGTTTGAAAATATACTATATGCATACTTAAGCCACGCCTTGGTACGAGTAGGAATATCCTCGCACCAGGCCTTGGCGCGACTCTCTCATTATCTGCGCTAATACACGGCGCGAGGGATATCCCTACTCGCACTGGGGAGGGTGGGTCAAGTGTGCATATGATATTTATTTTTTGAATTTTTGATGTGTTTTTTTTGTGGATTTTATCTCAAAATTAATCGTATCGTATATATAATATTCAAAATTATTCATTTTTAACTTCAAAATCTTCAAATTTTGAAAAAATCACCATATTTTTAGCGAGAATGTGGAAAAAAACATTTGTAGAGAGAAAGTGTGTTTCAAAGAGAAAAAGTATTTGAATTTTCGTTGCGTAATTTTATATTTGGCGTGTAATTTATCGATACCCATCAGTTAATTCATCAAAGTTTTTATTTTTTCTTAGATACCCCTGAAGTATTTATTTGTTACATATCAGTTCATATATTTTCTCTTTGGTCTTTTTATACGTAAACATAATTTTATACATTTTTTCTTTGTACGGACTAAAATACCCTTCAAATTTATCTCTATAATCATCCTTTCTATAAGTTTTCATATTAAAAAAAATTAAAATAGGCTAAAAGTTTATTTTTTATAGAAAGATATAATTAGAAAATGTTCATTAAACATAATTTACACAATGTGACAAAAAAAAAAGTACAAGTATTAACAAAATATGTAAAGTAAAAAAACGAAAATAATATTATGTAGTTTGATTTTTTAAACTTTTTTCATATATTGCATATCCATAGGGATGTAAACAGGTCCAGACTCTTTGGGTACTCCCAGGACCTAATAAGAAACACAAACCCAGACCCAGACCCAGACCTAGACCCTCTGGGTATAAAATTTATGAACCCAGACCCGATCCTCCAGGGTGTAGGATAGGGTCTGGGTATATCCATATCCGTATGACATTTTTCAATTTTTTTTCCTGTTAAACAAAATATATAACAAAATTTTCAGAAAATCTAACCTTAAAAATTCATACATCTGTTATTCGCCTTCGGAACAAATAACCACTAGTATAAAATTTTGAACGAGAAGAAACAAATCCACAAGAAACATCGAATGGAGAGTACTGATGTCTCGAAGAAGAACAAATCTTGAAGAAAATTTCTATTATCTAAACTATAAGGCCTAAGAAAATTATGAGGCCCTAAGAGATTTCTCTTCTCTAAACTATGAGGCCCTAAGAAATCTTGAAGAAAATTTCTCTTCTCTAAACTATGAAGAAAATTTCTCTACTCTTCTCTAAACTAAGAAAATAAACCACTCAATATCATAAATGTATAAATTATGTATTAGTAAAAATATATAAAAATAATATAATATATACATAAATATATATTATTTTATTATAACAGGTATATGATTATACGGGTCTAAGTATCATCATACCCTGTCCAGACCCATTTAATAGAATCTATACGGGTACGGGTCCGCGGGTGTAAAATTTTAACCTTACCCGCTATATACGGGTATAGACCCGTGCGGGTACGGGTAAGACTCGTCTCATTTACAGCCCTACATATCCCTAACACCGACTCTTCAGAGTGATTGCGATTTTCTTCTTATAAGCTTGTATGGTATAAAAATGAAATTACCATTTTTTTTAACTTTTCGCTAAAAATTTATGAAGGTTCGTACATCTTATTACCAAAAAAAGGTTCATACATATCAGCTATTTTTATTCTACTTCTCTCTATACTTGATTTGGGCATAGTTACATAATCTTAATCCTCTAATTATAGCTTTTTTTAGTTAATTACAAATAATGGCAGATTATTACATCAATACTAGTACTTAAAGAATACATGAATAATATTTACAGTTTAGAGACAGTCTTAAAGACACTTTCATAATCAACAATTTTATTACATCTAAGGGTACTCAACACCTCAACAAACAAAGCCCTCTGATTCTCAACGTACACCAGTCCATCCCAACCGGTCCTCACCAGTTCCTCTCCTAATTTAGTCGCAGCTTCAACCATTGATTCAAGGCCATCATGTGCTGAGTCAACAATGCCTCCTTTTAGTCCCATCTCAATCGTTAACTCAGCTGCTTTTATAACGACTTCACCCCAAGTCTTAGGCGAGCCAATTTTGGACTTCATAAAAACCACAAACCACAGAGGAATCTGAAGGTCAATATCCAACTCACTTATGTAAAAAAATACTCTATCCTTCCGTATCAATATATAATCATGAGCCGTCACGAAGACGAACCCCTGCAGCGAGAACCATGACCGATTCATTGCTGCAATCGTCGGCATAAGAAAAAATAATTAGACCGAAACTAGAACTTGGAGCTCCAAAGACACGAGTTGTTGGCAGCCGATGTTAGTACTGGGCCCATTAGAGATCGTATCCGTTGGGAAAAAAAAACTTTCTTTGGGCGGTGGTTATTAGGGCTTGGAACTTGGCTTGTTGTAGTGAGTCGCGAATAGCATCGATCAGCGTGGGATTTAAGCGGTATTTGTTGTTGCTGGTGAGAGTTAAAATGAAGAGGTTGCCTCACTTTTCCAGCTTGCACAATTCATCCATCAATAGTACAAAGATATTTTTGGAACGCCTATCAATTTTAGCCACATGAGCATTAACAATAACTCATTTGCAGGGACTATCATTTATTGGAGAGAAAAATGATGTAAAGGTCGTCGTTACCTCCCCAATTAACAACCATGCCATGACACTAGGGGTGGCGAATAGACGGATCAGACGAATTTTTGGAAGGACATTAAATCGACACATAGTGAATAGGTAAATTGTCCACCCATGTCCTAAAGACTAATGGTCTTAAATGGACAATGGACTTAAATAGGTTATCAATGGACACCCTAAACATTGATCTTATTGGATGCCCATTGGACATCTTAGATGGATACCTAATGGACACCCTATTGCCCATATAATTTATTAACAAATAGGTTTGTTTAGACCCATAAAATATTTTGTCAATTTTTGTAAATTTTTCTTTATTATTTTAACTTTTTAATGTTCCTTAAAGATTATTTTCATCCTCATAATTTATTTTTAAATTTACAGTTCTTTTTTGTTTTTCTTTAAATTCACAAAATGAGATACACATATTAAAATATACATAAAAATACACTAAATATCTTAAAATCTCCCAAAATATTATAATAAAACAAACACCACATACCACAATACAAAGATATTCATAAAAACATCACAAAAATATTAGAATCACTCAAAACATGTAATATCCACTACTTAAATATATATATATATATATAGAAAATTAAGATGCAGCTTCTTCAACGTGGAGTCAAGAAATCCAACTTTAAATGTCAATGGAGATCCCATCATCCTCGTCATCTTTATTGTGATCATCGCAATCTTCATAAGCTGATATGATTTGAAGAAAAAATTATTATAGTTTCATAATCATAAAAACTTACGAATAGTAAATAGAAAATTTAATAACATATGGGCACCCATACAACCAATCTCTTGTATAAATCCACGCATCTACATTCTTTGGCAAAATTATACTTCGATATGGATCAAGAATTCTACCACCATACTGAATGCAGATTATGAAGCAGTGGTAGTGATCAAAATACTCAAAATGTCTCATTCCATTAGTGACAATTCTAGCCACCTGTTCTTGTTTAATTTCTAATAATCAAGAACATCCAATCTTTCACCTCTTGGCATCAATACTTTATCTAAATATAAATCCAATTGGGATTTACTTGATATATTTACATACTGACTTTCAAATCTTTCAAACTCCTACAACAATTATTATGTTATTATGATAGAGAAATGGACATAGTAAATAAAATTGAAAGCAAAAACATGTAAAATGACAAATACGTACCAAATCCATATCATCAACTACTATATCACCTTCATTCAAATTACCCCCAGTATCAAATGTAGATAAACATGTGTTAGGAGCCTGCATATACTCATCAAATAATGAGTATAATCTATCTCGAATATGCTTCACTTTTGCTTCGGTTGTATTATAATTGATAAAAAAATAGCATCTATATGACTGAGCTTGTATCGAGGGTCCAAGATGATAAGAAATGATAACACAATGCTATAACAATCCCAATACTTATTGAATTTTTGAGACATAAAAGTAGCCATTTTCTTGACAACCTCGTCCTCATTTGTTAAGTTCTTCTCAATTAATTGTTGAATCTTTCTAATATTTGAGAAGTATAAGTTTGAGATAGGATAACTATCTCCAAAGAATAAAGTTGTGAGCGTTAGTATATGCCCTAAACCAATTGACTACATTTATTATTTATGAGGTTACATTTATTATTTATGAAGTATGTACTTTGAATTGTATTTTATGCTCTTGGTCATCAAGTATGTGACTTAATAGTAAAACCCTTCTTGCTAATAAAATACTATTCCTGTTTGTCCCTAGTTTTATCACATCTTGTATTATTAAACTAGTATGGAGTTGATTGATGATCAAGTTTTACTGATCATGAATATGAGATATAAAATCATTTCATAAATACATACTGAGAATAATGTATTGGACATGACCCAAAGTGAAGAAAAAATATTGCATGGGTTTAAGTCATAAATATTTCTTATCAGTTTTATGTTTGGTGTCCTTTGACCTAATGTTTCTAATGATTCTTGCAGGGGAGAAAATATGTTTTAACATAATCAAATATCACTTTTAATAAGTTGATTATTATGACTATTGGTTGGACTATTCTCTTGTCATGGCTTGAATATTAGAGATAGTGAAAGGAATTTTTCCCTCTCTTATTAGATAGAGATTTCCATGGACCCCTTGATAAGGAAGACGGGAGAATACGCATGGCCATGCTCAAATAAGTAATAATATTATGTTATTAATATTATTTATCGGAATAGCCTGCCTGGTGATCAAGTAAATGGTTAATTAAGTTTTATAAGGATGACTCGGTCCATGCCTTATACTTAATTAGGATATCGTGTAACAAAAGGACTAAATATTAAAACTGATAATTAGGTTATCATATCTTTGACTTAACTTGGGTAAGCATAATGTCTTGCTAAAGGCCACTTATGTTTTATGGATAAATGTCTGGGACGTTTTTATTCACTGCCAAGTTAAGTGAACCTACAAAGTCAAACACATAGACGATCTTATGAGTACAATGTCCACGTTCAATGAACCTAGATTGTGTCCAAATTTGTTGAAAGTATACAAATAAGGAATCAGATTCCGTGTTGCAATTATTTGGTAAGTTAATAAGTAAATATTTATTTATCAAATAAATGAAGTTAATTACTTAATATTATTCATCCAATCATTGGACGATTATAAGAATAGACGGGCGAGATTAAAATTGTCATTAGATGACATTTAGGGTTTTGATATTGACAACTACAAAAGGTTATGTTAACCTTTTTTTTTCTGCTGTCTTTTTCTGATTAAAAAAAAACCTTAACCCTAGAACGGTGAGAATCGTTTCTTGCCTTTCTCTCTTCAAAATTCCAACGTATTACCAAATAGTTAGGATTCGTTCTGAATAGTTTTCAGAACATCAAAGGGGCTACCATACCGATAGCTTGCAGATGAGATTGTCGCGTGGATGCCAGTAGAGGGCGAAGTGTAAACAACAGCGCCTCCACACCTAGTAGCATAAAACATTGAGGTAGTTTTCTTTCCAATTGATTTTTCTAGTATATGCGGATCCTATTGGTGGTTTTTCGTAGTTATGTTTTATTATGTTTTGTCTACGGAATTTCCAATAATAAGGTCATAGAAAGCCTTCAGAATTGATGTAATTTTTTCAATCCTAAGCCATTTAATAGGATTGGTAAAAAGATACATTTATAGTACTGATTGTCTATATGTTGCAAATGATAAAAGGCCATTCGATACATTAAAGCAATCTCAAGTATCAAATACGTGGAATTCCATCTTGTAGGCACATCCTTTTTCACTTTCTTATAAACTTTTATTCCTGCATGTCGAACACATTCGATAGACTTCAATTTTCTAGATTAAGAGCCTCTAATATACTTCATGCTTTCTCTAATTTTGTAAATTGATGCACTAATAGCCTTCAAACCATTTTGAACAATCATATTCGGAATATGGGCACTACAACGCACATGAAGATAATCTCCATTCCCAATCAATGATGTTGTAACCAACAAGTGATTTCTCAGTTTTTCTACCATTCCATCTTGATATTTTGCATTATCTAATGTAATGGTAAAAATTGTCATATCACTACCCCATCTTGAAAAATTTTAACCAAAAGATCATCTAAAAATAGATAATTTTACAATTTAATTTTGGAAACAAATCTGGGTGTTTTATAATCATCGGAAAACTATTTTATAGTATTTGAAAAGAAGTATTTTTTTTTTGGAACTTCTAGGTATAGTGAGAGTCTCCGATAGGACATGTCCCCAACCTTCATGTCGGCCCTATTGGGGGGAACAATACCCAATATTCTTTTGTATGACTCATCCTAGCGAGTACAATAATTAGGAGCTAATATCGGTTTGCTAGTGCTATGATTGTTCCATGAGTTTAAAGTCTTTTGAAGTATTTGATCCGAATGAGCGATATGTAATTAATTTTTTTTTCATTTTCTGTTGTAAATGTATTGTAAAAATTTAAGGGCTTTTGCTACGGCTTCAGTCGCAAAGTTTGTAACAAATTTACAATCGGGATCGTCTACTACATCTTCTAGTATGTTCTCTAATACACTCCTTTTGTAGTAGTTTATTAATATAAATTCTATATAGAATAGAAGATAAACCCTAAACTTTAAGAGATAAATCCTAAGGGAAAATTTATTATAAAGGAAGTATACCAGAAGATGTACTAGACGATCCTGAGTGACGGGTTTGCGACGAATTATATTATCCTCGAAAAATAAATATAAAGATAAAGTTAATTTCTTCCATTGCTAATCCGTTGCAAAGTTGCAACATATTTTCAACCGCCTATATCTCGCTTGAGAAAAAATATAAAATATTTAAATCCATAAGTCGTTGCAAATCTATCGCCAAGTTTGTAACTGATTTGCAACAGATTATAGTTTTCCTTAAATGAATAAATATGAAAAATAAATTTAATTTTTTCCGTTGCGAATCCATTGCAATGTTGTAGAGATTTGCAACAAACAATATTTTTTTCTAAACTTCTGTTACAGACATAGCTTTTTTTTTATATTACAAATTTGTAATAACATTTTTTTGTTTGAACACAAAGAATTATCATTTCAATTGGAATGACTTGAAATTTATTTTTCTTTTGAATAATTTCAAGAAAGAATGATAATTATTGTTATTGTTTATAATTAATATGAGTCGATATAAATATCTCTTTTTTATCTTGAACTTTTAGACATCAAGTAGAATCATCAATTAGTTTTGTCCCGAAAGTTGATATACATATTATGATCTAAAATGAATATAAATTTGGAGTTGAGTATATATCTCTCCAATTTGTTTCCTATATTGTATACACTTTAGACTAAATTTATAGATTTTTGACCTTTAATACAAAAATTGATCGTTAGATAACTATTATATAATTTTGACCGCTTTAACTAATTTGCATTTTGATTGGAGTTGTCTAGTTTATGAAATCATTCATAAAGATCATCCTATACAAGTGTAGGTTAGGCATGATTTGAAAATTTGATCATCTCTCAATTTAAGGTATTTATTTATAAAATTAAATCTAATTTTTAATAAACGATTGAATTTTAAAAGTGACCACAATTATATGTTACTTCACTGAACATAATTTTATTCTAAAATATTTTCTTATCAGAAATATATATAATTTACTTAGCATAATTACACTAACACTTGTGTTTTATTTATAAATAAAAATTTATAAAATTATAGAATTCAAAATTAAATATACAAATATACATTTTTATAATTTTTAAAATTTTACTAGGAATATTTATTGTCTATATATATGTATATATATGTATATGAATAAGTTAAAAATAATCGTAATTTATTAAATAGTAATATTACATTAAATACTTAATTTGATATACGTTCATATTAATATCAAATTTACTCTTTAAAAAAAATGTTCTATTTAAAAAAAATTAAAATTACTTTTTTATTTTTAAAAGAACTAAGCTAAATCATATTTATTAAAATCTATACTAGAGTTACTATTTATAAAAGCCTAAACTAGAGTTAAATATACCAAAAAAATATAGTTAAGTAAACCTAAACTATAGTTGCCCCTTAGAAAAATTTAATTTCCTAACCCTTCAACCCTTCTCAGTCTCGCATATCTCCCTCACGGAGCTGCTTCCCTTGTGCTGCATTGTCACCATGCATTTACTCCTCAGTGCAGTGCCACCACCATCGCACCTCTGCTCCTGCTGTCACCAAGCATATGCCGATCAAATTCATGAGAAGCCTCTATTTTTTGGCGTGAAAAGTAAAGAAAACAATCGATAATGAGAAGAAAACTTTATAAATTTCAAGAATGTAAACTCATGATATTGAGATTCGACCAAAAAAAAAAGGAAAATTGTTTTAAATTATCTTAAGATACGTTTGAATTTCAAGCTATGTATTAGTTTTATTCTTTAAAAGCTAATGCGAAGCTGAAAAAGAACTTAATGAAAAATCAGTTATGACTATTCTTGCAAAGTGAAAATTCATAAAAACACGACAAGAGGAGCACAGAAAAACAAGATAAACAAAATATCAACAAATTAACTATATTTAAGTGTAAGACAATTTGAAACTTTGGATACATGTAGGATTTATAGAGAAGTGGGAATTAATGGCCAAAATGCTGAGAAAAGGTTAGAACTAGGGAAGGGAAGCATCATGGTAGAAAACTAGTGTTTTATTTATGTTCATTAATGAAATCTTGTATAGGTTTGATCTTTTGTTCCATGTTGGTTAGGATCTAATATTGGATGCATGTATGGATTTCTGACTTTCAAATTAGAGACGACAACATTTCAATTAGACATGGATGTTGAGATGGAAAGTGAATATTCTTGATATCATTGTATATATTGTTACCTTATTTGTATATGGTTAGAATCATTGATAAGTGTGTAATTAGTTGATTAATTCTATAGTTTAGTCAACCTAATAGTATATATATTATCCTAAAATTAATAGAAATCTTATGCATGCAACTTGATTCGATACTAGAATATTTCTTTTATCATGATATCAGAGCCGAAACCCAATTTGATTTAAAAACAAAAAAAAATGGTCGAGAGTTCCAAGATAGCGAACCTCACCAGAACAGAACCACTACCGGCTTTCTACTTCTCTCTTCCTTCTCACAACAACATCAATTGAGACAGAGGAGACAGAAACCGTGTTGGTAATGCCTCAAATTTTTAGTACTAGACAACGGCACACCCATACTTCTCGGTGACGCAAGGTTGTGAGACGTGGACTGCACATCTCGGAGGCACGCCGACCGTCTCACATAGTGATAGCTCAGTAGATTCCATTGTTCTCTCGTGTCACTGCCTGGCCACCATGGGCCCCGGTGAGCTTCTCCTCTATAGTAGCACAAATCACGATTGGTGGTACCAGTCGATGGTTTTACTGTAGGCCATCAGCCTACCTGCGTCTCATCAACAGCTTCCATACTAGCTACACAGTAATAGAAGTCCTCCAGCAATCTCGACGACCCTCGGTGCTCTTCGCCTGGAGTTTTTGTAGTTATTGGAGATACAAAATAGCTGGCGGCGGAATAGACCTCACAAGCTTCAAATTTCAAAGTTGGCAATGATGATTTCCAAACTCACCTTGGAAAAGATGGAGCTCAAGTTTTACACAATAGGCTACAGGTCCAGTAAATGTGATTGCGGCTACGGTATCAACCAATGGACAACATAATTGTATGAAAAATTCAATATGGCGATTGGATTCCAGAGCCTCTCGTTACATGACTGGTAAACTTAATTATTTATCTAATACGTATATCGTTCAACCTTATCTTATTGGTTTTACAAATGGATCAACTATTGTGGCGAATTTTGAAGGAACTGTGACATTGGGACCTGAACTTGTCATTCATAATGTTCTTTATGTACCTAAACTTAAGTATAACCTCATCTCTATATCACAACTATTGCAATTTAATCCTAAGTATGGGGTTTATTTTTCTAAGAATATTGTGTTATACAGGACCATGCACTGAAGAAGGAGGTTGGACTAGGTAGATTGACACATGGAGTGTACAATTTCTTGCGAGAACAGGCAAATCACACTTATGTCATTTCTCAAGACTTATTACATAAACGGTTAGGACATCTGTCCATTTCTATGATGAAACACTTTCATGGTTTTCCGAATGACTTGAATTCTACTTTACATGATTGTTTAATTTGTTTTGAAGCTAAACAATCCAGAAATAAATTTCCTCTAAGTAATACCACTTTTAGTCAATTATTTGATTTGGTACATTGTAATGTTTAGGGCCCGTAACAAAAATCTACTTGTAGGCCACCACTCTCATGCTACTTGGGTTTATGTTTGGTGGATGACCATTCTCATGCTACTTAGGTTTATTTTCTTTTTGACAAAAGTGGTGTCATACTTACTTTGAGCATTTTTTTTTTCTTGTTCAAAATCAATTTCATAAAACTATAAAGATTGTTTGTACCGATAATGGTAGAAAATTTCAAAGCTTGAAATCCTTCTTCCTTTCTAAAGGCATAATTCACGAGACGAGTGTTATTTACACACCGCAACAAAATGGGAGGTTAGAATGTAAACATAGGCATATTCTAAATGTTGCACGTACTTTAAGTCTTCAAGCATACCTACTATCTCAATTTTGGGAAGAATATGTTAAAGTTGCAGTATATCTCAAAATATAACCCCTTCTTTTGTTCTTCAAAATAAAAATCCCATGGAAATTCTTTTCTCTAAACTGCCAGATATTTCTTATTTGCGTGTTTTTGGTTGTTTGTGCTATGCATACATTTGCACAAATGACAAATTTCAATCCAGTAGTAGGCATTGTATTTTTATAGGGTATTCTTCTAGAAAAAGGAGATGGAATCTATTTGATCTCGATACACATCAATTTTTTGTTTCACGAGATGTTCATTTTTTGAATCCCAGTTTCTATTTTCTACATATTCCACCGATTCTAGTTTGCAGATTGCTTTTGATTTTTCGAATTCTTCGGCCATACTGGCATACTCTTTATTTGATGACTTCCTTAGCCCAACGTCTCTACCTATCCAAAATCTTAGGCCTTCTCCACACCACACAGTCCATCTCTAGCGCCTTGTCTTCCATCCAATGCGCTTCCTCTTTCAGCCCAGATCCTTTCTCCCAGCACTGGGCCATTTACTAGTGGGCTCCCTACCGATATCCCACCCTCTCCTTCCTCCTCTTCCTCAAATCAAAATCATCAAGATCTTCCTCCCAATAATCCAATTCCTTTTCCTCTTGAACTTCACCGAAGTCAACGGTCTTGACATCATCTTGCAAAACTAAGTGGTAAAATTGTGTGCCCGCCCTTTGTTCTATCCTCCTCTCCAGATATATGTTTCTATCCTCTTACATATTATATTTCTGATGAAAATTTCTTCCCGTACTATGAGGCTTTTCTTGCAGTGGTTATTGCTGATACAGAACTGTCCCAGTTCTTCGATGCTATCTCCATTCCACATTGGTGAGATGCCATGCAGAGTGAAATTGATGCTTTAGAATAAAGCAAAACTTAGGCATATAACCACTCTTCCTCCCGGAAAGAAGGTATTGCGTTGCAAATGGGTTTACTAGATCAAACGTAAATATGATAGAAGCATCAGGTGATACAAAGCTCGTTTGGTTATTCTGGGCAATATTTAGGTAAAAGGACTTGATTATAATGAGACTTTTGTGCAGTGGCAAAGATGGTCACAAATCGGACTTTGTTATCAGTTGCATCCACACAAAAGTGAAAGTACATTAAATAGATGTACATAATGCTTTTCTCTATGACGATTTGCAAGAAGGAGTTTACATGAAGTTTCCTCTAGGGTTTTTCAAGGGAAATGAAGGAATGGTGTGCCAACTCCAAAAGTCCTTGTACGAACTGAAATAGGCTCCTCAGAGTTGTTTGCAAAATTAACTGGTGCATTTAAAGAGCGCAAATTTTGCCATTCTTACTTAGATTACTCTTTGTTTACGTACTCCTCTGGCAAAAATTTTCTCTGCTTTTTGGTTTATGTGGATGATTTAATAATAACTGGAAATGATCTATCTTCTCTTCAACGGTTCAAGGCACAATTGAGCACCTGCTTTCACATGAAGGATTTAGGCTCCCAAATATATTTCCTTGGTATTGAGGTTGCTCGGAATCATCAAGAGATTTATTTATGTCAAAGGAAGTATGCTTTAGAAATTTTATCTGATACTGGCTTCTTAGGAATCAAACCTCTCGATTTTCCCATGCAACAAAATCACAAACTAGGAAAGTCCAAAGGTTCCTTGTTATCAAAACATGATTTATATAGACGTCTTGTTGGTCGTCTTATCATCTTACTGTCACACGACTAGATCTATCTTATTCTATGCAAGTCCTATCTCAGTTTATGCATCAACCTCAACACGAACACTAGGATGCAGTCCTTCGTGTTCTTTGTTACATCAAAGATACTCCTGGACAAGGGTTCTTCTCTGAGTAGACTCAGGCCTACAACTCTGAGCATACTGTGATTCTGACTGGGCAAGTTATCCTATCACCCCACGTTCTTTGACCAGTTTCTTTTTTACTCTAGGGCATCCCCAGATTTCATGGAAATCAAAGAAACGACATACATTTCTCGATCTTTCACTGAAGCTGAATATTGATCTATGGTTATCACTTGCTGTGAGTTGAAATAGTTAAGATATCTTCTCTGTCATCTTCAAGTCCCTCAGCTCCATGCTACTCCACTTTTTTTGTGATAATCAAGCTACTCTCCATGTTTCCTCCAACCCTGTGTTTCACGAACGAACTAAATATATTAAGATCAATTGTCATTTTGTCTGTGATGAATTCTGAGCACAACGAATTTCTTCAGCTTAATTCTTACTGTCGCTCAACCTACCGACATCCTTACTAAGCTTTGAGGCACTCCCAGTTTTACTCCTCTTCAGCAAGTTGAGCATTTGCAATTTGCACTCTCCAACTTGAGGGGGTGTTGAGATGGAAAGTGAATATTCTTGATAGCATTGTATATATTGTTACCTTATTTGTATACTATTAGAAATCATTGATAGGCTTGCAATTAATTGATTAATTGCCATTGTTTAGGTAACATGATTGTATATATATATATATATATATTATCTTAAAATCAATAGAAAACTCAAGCATTGCAGCTTGATTCAGTACTATAATATTTTTTTTATCAATGGAGCATTCGGTCTCCCATCATAGATGCCCCCTTCAGAGTCACTATGTGCTTCGTCTACAAATTGTTTCTAAATCATTTTCGAGATGAAATTTAGCCTAATAGAGATGAACGTTTTCCGTCTCTAAAGTCATTTTCTCCATTGGAAATATAATTCAAGGAGAGAAGAAAAATGGAAAAGAAACCCTTTTATACTTTGTTAATTAGAAGGTAGAAGTGAATTTTTCACTATTGATTTTTTGGGGTAACTTAGTCATTCAAGCTTTCCAGCCCAAATTATGTAATCAACAACTAATATTTTCATTCAATTATCAATTGGAAAAGAAAGGGTACCAATTGATTGAAATCTAAAGTAAATGGCGCTAATTTGGAATAAACTCTTGAAATATTATTAACTTTGCCTATTTAATCAAGTATATTTTTAAAAAAATTTCTTTATTAAAATTAATAGTAGAGATTAATTAATTATAAATTTATAGACGATAAGGATGTATATGTAATTTAATTATACTTTAGATGAAAATGAAGTGAAGGAGGAAAATATATATATATATATATAAACCAAAAAATGATTACTTAAATACATCTGTTTGCAAGGAAAACTTGCCATGGTTTCACTATGAGAGTTGATAAATCTAGGGCTAAAAATTTAAATTCAGGGCAGATTTTCCTATTGTTCTTTTACTACCCTCCCTAAATTTTTTCCATCCATTCTTTTCCAAATCAAAATTCATACCTCACAATCCCTTTGCGAGCAAATTAAGGCAAGGTTTTCTCTTCTTCTTCTCATCGAAAAAAAGAGGGCAAAGAACATGTTGGGATAAGATTTACTCTGCTTCGGCACTATCAATTCATCAAAGTTGTTCATATATATTTTTCTATACCCCATTGTTTGAAGGATGTAATATTAAACATCAAATCTTCTTTTCTGAGAGTGGACTGTAATTCTCAAATTCCATATTCTTTTGAAGCCCCTATGGATTATAAATCAGTAGAGAGGAAAAGATCCTTCCTCCATTGTCATAAGCAAATCAACCATGGAAGTACCATTCAAGATAAATAAATTTAACCCCTTTTCATCAACTTTGCAACAAAACCCCCTCATCCACAATTCCCAAACCATAAACTTTTCAAATATTTTTGTTACAACTTATGAACCCAAACCTATTTACTATTACAACCAAATCAAAGCATTAAACAAATAAAATCCTAATCTATTACAGGATTAAGAGAAATAGCTATAAGATTTGAAGTAACAGTAAGAAGATTTCAACAAGAGGAAGTCTCTCAGTTGAAGTGAACCTCACAACAAAGACAACAACTCTCAATCTCTCCATCTCTATAATCCTCAATTGTCTGTCAAACATAAAGCTGACAAAACAACCAAAAGCAACCGACGGGTGGCGCAAGAGAGAGTTGGAGATGACAGAGAAAACAGAGATAGCAATCCTAGAGAGGGATGCGGCCAAGACAGAGAGAAGATAAAAAGATGCTGATCGATTAGGGCAAGCAAAATGAGAAAGAGAATATATATACAACCCTAGTAAGTCACATGGGGTGGGTCAGTTTAACCTGACCTGCCCGATATCTTAAAGGAGGTATATTAAGCCCTGTCAAAATATTGTGAGGCCTAATCCACATTTCATCATTGGGATAAAAAGGGCTAGAAATTAAAATGTGTGCAATGGACCAAATATTAGCCAACAAACTCTACCTTGAACATATTTTAATAAACCAACCAAGACAGACTCAAAGTGAGTCAACCTTCATCAATATGGAGTTTCCTACACAAAGCAAACTTATCAGTTGTCACAACTTTGGTACCAAAATCAGCAGGATTATCTTTAGAGTTAATCTTGATGACATCAACAATACCATTGGTGACCTTTTCTCTAATGAAATGATACTTAAGATCAATATGCTCAGTTTTCCATGCTGGACAGGATTTTGTTACACAAATTCAAGTAGCTTTTACTATCAGTGTAAGTTACAGCTTTGGAATGTAACAAATGCTATTCAGATAAAGACCTTGAAGCCAAATGGCTTCCTTAATTGCCTTAGTGGCAGTAATGTACTCAGCCTTAGTAGTTGAAAGTGCAACTACAGATTGAAGTTGAATTTCAAAGAAATGCAATTACCATCAAGAGTAAAGAACTAAGATGTAGTGGATTTTCAAAAATCTTTATCGCCAGCAAAATCAGAATCAACATAACCAACCAAATCAAAATTTTTAGTCTAGTTATGATAGTGTAAACCCTTATTAATTGTCCTATTTAAGTACCTCAACAACCATTTAAGGGCTGCCTGATGGTTCCTGTCGGGATTGGACATGAATCGGCTAAGAAGGCTTATGGAATAGGCTATATCGGGTCTGTTGGATATCATAGAAAACATAACAGATGCTATAGCCATTCTATAAGGGATGTTTGCCATATTTTTCTTCTCATTTTCTGTTTTGGGACGGGTTTGGAAGAAAGCTGAAAATGGCTAGCAAGAGGGGTACTGAAAGTTTACAAATGTCCATAGAAAATTCGTTTTCTTTAAGAAATATTTCGGGATACAAACAAGGAATGATCAGTTCTATCCCTATCAATGTTCATGCCAAGAATTCTAGAGGTAGAGCTCAATTCTTTCATTTCAAATTCTGATTTTAGTAAAGATTTCAATTCTACAATCTTTTATTTATGTTTGCAAGCAAGTAACATTTCATTAATATAAAGCATTAAGTAAACAACATTGCCAACATTATCACCATAAAATTAAAGGCAACTCTCATAATTGCTTTTAACAAAACCAAATTTAATCATAAACGAATCAAACCTTTTGTACCATTGTCTAGGTTATTGTTTAAATCCATACAAGGGCTTTTTTCAAAAGACAAGCCATATTTTCCTTACCTTTTACCTCTAAACCGGGAAGACTGTTTCATGTAAATGGTTTCATCTAACTCGCCATGCAAAGAAGCAGTTTTGACATCTAACTGCTCAAGATCAAGATGAAAGACTGCAACAACAACTAGCATAATCCTAATCGTTTTGTATTTAATGACGGGGGAAAAGATTTCATTGAAATCAACAACTTCAATTTGAGAAAAGCCTTTTGCAACAAGTCTAGCTTTAAAACGTAGAGGTTCATTAACCATTTCAGATTCTTTAATTTTGAAAATCCATTTACAATCAATTAAATTTGTTTAGCAGGTTTATGAACAAGCACCTAAGTTTCATTCTTATGAAAAAAAACATTTCTTCCTTCATAATATGCATCCATAAAGAGTAATTAGGACTCTTAACAACATCAGAAAAACACATAGGTTCTTTTTCTTCGACAAATGATGCACCAGCAAATGCATAAGACACAATGTATGAAAACTCATACTTAGGTTCACTTAGATACCCTTCTTTCCCTATTCCTAGTTCATTGAGAGCGTGTGCCTGAGCCTCGGGATGTTCCTCATCATCGTCAGAATTTTCTAACTCAAGCACATCATTTTCAGGTATAGAACCTGGGTTGTCCATTTTATTATTTGTTTCAGGTGTAAGTGTGTGCTCAGAAGAGTGAACAGAGGTGTCTTCCACTTCAACGGGAATATTCCCAGCTGAGAGAAAATTGGTAGTATTAACAGGATCAGTTTTACTTTAAGACATGGCATGTCGAGCTCGTTAAAAATCACATCTCATACTCTCACCCCTGGCTCACCTCTAAGCCATATCTTATAACCTTTAACCCCACATCTCTTACTCTCACCCCTGGCTCACCTCTAAGCCATATCTTATAACCTTTAACCTCACTAGGTTAATCTATAAACACACCTTTCTTTGACATAGGGTCAAGCTTCCCTTCCTTTTGATGTGCAAAAGCAGCACATCCAAAAACTCTAAGGTTTGACAAGTTTAGTGGTGCAACACACCACAATTCAATGGGTGTTTTAAAATTAATAGTAGTGGAAGGAGACCTATTAATTAGATAAACAATTGTGCTTACAGCTTCACCCCAAAAAGGTTTGGGAATGCCAGAAGCTACCATGAGACACCTAACCTTATCCATGATGGTCCTATTTATCCTTTCGGCAACACCATTTTTCTAAGGATTATGTCTAACAGTTTTATGATGCATGATGCCATGGGATGCACATAAATTATTAAAAAAAATTTTACAAATTTCAAACCATTGTCCGTTCTTATGAATTTCAGTCTGTTATCGGTTTGATTTTCAGCAAAGAGTTTCCATTCATTGAATTTTTCAAAGGTTTGGTCCTTAGTTTTCAAAAGTAAAACCCAATCCTATCTAGAAAAATCATCCACAATAGAAAGAAAGTAGACATTACCACCATAAGTGGATTCCTTTTCAGGACTCCATAAATCACAATGGACATAATCAAGTACAATAGTGGACTTGTGTGTGTCAGTGGAAAATTTGAGTTTGTGTTGTTTGCCAAGAACATAGTGATCACAAAACTCTAAGGCATCAATTTTGTCGCCATTTAAAAGATTTTGTTTGTTCAAATATTGCAAACCTTTTTAACTGATGTGGCCTATCCTCCTATGCCACAACATGGATTTTCAGAAGCATTTTTTATAAATAATGTAGATGATTGACAAACAGTTTTACCAAGCAAAGTGTATAAGCCATTTTTCTTAAAACCTTTAAGTATGACTAAAGAACCTTTGCAAACACGTAAAATCCCATTTTCGGATTTGTAGGAATAACCGTGTGTATCAAAAATACCAAGAGAAATTAAGTTTCTTCTAAGATTAAGAACATATCTAATGTCTGTTAGTTTCCTAGTCACACTATCATGCATTTTGATAAAAATGTTTCCAATTCCTTTAATGTCACAAACCTAATTGTTTCCCAAAAATACTTTTTCATAATCAAGAGTTTGAAAATCAAAAGATGGTGCTTGTTTGAACTCATGTGAAAAGTGCAACCAAAATCAAGAATCCATTCATCAGAAATATGTGAGGACGAAAAGGTAGGGGACACACACAACCTCAGAATACATTGAGTTTCCATCATATTCAAAATCATTTGTTTTGTTGTTGGTTTTGTCACTCTGTTACCTTTCTTACCTTGTTTTTTCATCTCTGATTCATTTAAAACATTTATTTTTCATATGAACTTCTTTGCCACAGTAAAAATATTTGGTTTTACTTACTTTTATCTTTAGATTTGGACCTTCCCTTACTTTTGGAACAATTGTTGAAAGATTCTCTCTTATCAATTTTCCTTCTCATGTAAAGGTTATCGCAGTTAGATTTATTTTCTTTACATAAATCCAAATCTTTAGATTTTAAAGAACTTTTAACATCAGACAAAGTTAAATCATCTCGCCCATATTTGATGGTAGATTTCACGTTTTTAAAAGACTCAGGCAAAGAATTTAACAAAATCACAACAATGTTTTCATCAAAAAATCTTTTTCGCCAATATTTTGTAGTTCAAAAATAATCTTGTTTAAATATCAATATTTTCAGGAAGTGATTTTGATTCACTCATTTTAAAACCAAAAAGTTTCTCTTTCAAATAAATTTTATTTGACAAAGATTTTCCCAAATAAAGTTTCTCAAGTTTTGTCCAGATTTCAAAAGCAGTGTCTTTTTCATCAATTTCTCTTAAAACATTATCTTTTAAATGCAAGGTGAGATAGCTGTGAGCATCATTAATTTTTTCAACAAGAGTTTCTCCCTTCTAGAATTCTGGATATTTTTCAAGATTAAAAATTGCATGTACGATTTTATTTTTAAACTAAAACGGCTTTCATTTTTCTTCCCCACATACCAAAATCAGATTTTCCATCTGTTGGAGAATAAACTCCTAATTACTATTACAATACACTAATTACTATTACAAATTAATAAGAAAACGCGGTAGAATAAGAACAGAAAGAAAAGATTCAATCTTTTGAGAACAGAAACAAAGAATAAGGCAATCTACAAAATCAACACCCAGTTAATACTAAATAAAACCGAATGAACAAAAGAATAGTTCCGCTTACCACCGCCGTCGTCGTGAAACGGCCGGCAGAAAATCAAAGAGATGACCGAGGAGCTGAAACCGAACGGTCACCAAAACTGTAAACGGACGCCGAGCAGCGGCAATGCAGCGTCGAGGCGCCGAAGGTAAGCAAAGGGATGATCGGGAGTTAAGCCCTCAGAAAAGGGCCTCAACCGTGATGGAATTACCGGCAACCTTCTTCCTCTATCTCTCTCTCTCTCTCTCTCTCTCTCTCTCTCTCTCTCTCTCTTTTCTTTCCTCACGGCTCACTCTCTAACCTCACCAACAGATAATCAAAAGGTGACAAAGAAGATCAGTGAACAACAGAGCAGAATAGAACACTGAAACAGAGAGAGAAAAAGCAACGGCAGAGCTGCAAAAATCAAGAGGAAATCAAAGAATCTCGAAGACTCTAAAAGACAGAGAATGGAGAGACGGTTCAGAGGAGGAGAGCAAGAGACTGTGCGGAAACTGAAACAGCAGCAGCAATAAAAAGAGAGAAGGTGTTGTTCAGTCACGAGTCGCTGACGGACGGCCCGGGTGGCCAACCCAAACCGCCCAGGCATCCCTTGACCCAGTCAAGGAAATAAAGAGGAGCCTATTCCAAATGGGGCTGATGCCCAATACATCATGGGGAGAAAAAAGGGCGGAAAAATTGGGCTGAAAAATGCAGAAAAATATTGGGAGAATATGGGCTTGTAAAGCCTACAATCTCCATCTCGAACAATATTTTCCATCCCTGAAATGACTCACTTTGAGTCAAACTGTTTCCACATAAAGAAAGTCCTTGCAAAACATGAATTTGTCAGTGTTTACAATTTTAGTACCAAAATCAGCAGGATTATTATCAGCACTAATCTTATCCATGTCAACAATACCACTAGAGACCTTTTCTCTAATAAAGTCGTACTTGACATCAATATGTTTCTTCTGTTCGTGATAGACCAAATTTTTACACAAATGTAAACAACTTTGACTATCTGTATAAATAATAACTTTGGAATGTAAAATATTTAATTCACTCAATAACCCTTGAAGCCAGATGGCTTCTTTAATTGCTTCCGTTGTTGCGATATACTCAGCCTCAATAGTTGACAAAGTAACTACAGGCTGCAGTTGGGATTTCCATGAAATGCAATTCCCTGCAAGGGTAAAATAATAGGAAGTGGTAGATTTTCTACCATCCTTGTCACTTGCAAAATCAGAATCAATAAATCCAATTAATTCAAAGTCAGATCAATTATGGTACCACAGTTCTGCTTAGGTAACTTAATAGCCACTTGAGAGCAGCCCAATGATCTCTTCCAGGATTCGACATAAATCTGCTAAGAAGGCTTATAGAAAAAGCAATGTCAGGACGGGTAGATATCATTGAGAACATAACTGAGCCTATGGCCATTCTGTAAGGGATATTGGCCATATCTCTCTTTTCACTTTCAGTTTTAGGACAGGTATTGTCGGAAAGTTTAAAGTGGCTAGCAAGAAGAGTTGTAACGGGTTTACACAGGTGCATTGAAAATTTGGATACGATTTTCTGAAGGAAAGACTTTTGAGATAGAAAAGGAGAATAATCAGGTCTATCTCTTAAAATACTCATCCCAAGAATTTTGGATGCAACCCCTAAATCCTTCATATCGAACTCAGGTTTCAGCAGCGATTTCAGCTTATCAATCTTAGCTTTGTGACGACAAGCTATCAACATATCATCCATATACAGCAACAGATAAATAGCAGAATCCACATCATTACCAAAAAAATAAAGACAACTATCATAGTTGCTTTTTGAAAAACCAATTTTAGACATGAAAGAATCAAACCTCTTGTACCATTGCCTTGGCGACTGTTTAAGTCCATATAAAGACTTTTTCAAAAGACACACCATATGTTCCTTACCCTTTACTTCAAAACCAAGTGGTTGACGCATATATATTGTTTCTTCAAGATCACCATGTAAGAAGGCAGTTTTCATATCAAGTTGTTCAAGATTAAGATCATAAAAGGCAACAACAGCAAGAACAATCCTAATTGTTTTGTATTTAACAACAGGAGAAAAAAATTTCATTAAAATCAATGCCCTCAACTTGTGAAAAGTCTTTTGCAACAAGTCTGGCCTTGAACCTAGGAGGTTCGTTAGAAGACTCTGATTCCTTTATTTTGAAAATCCATTTACAATCAACAAGTTTTTGTTTTGAAGGTTTTGGAACAAGAATCCAGGTTTTATTTTTGTTCAAAGAAAACATTTCTTCTTCCATCACACGTAACCATAAAACGCGATTGGAACTTTTCAAAACCTCAGAAAAACATAAATGTTGTTTTTCTTCAACATAAGAAGCAACAACAAAAGCATATGATACAGTGTAAGAGTAACCATACCGAGGATGATCTTTAGGTACTCTACGGACTCTATCTCTAGCAAGCTGATAATCCCTAAGAGCTTGGGTTTGAGCCTCAGGATGTTCCTCTTCCTCATCAGAACCATCCAGAATAGGGTCAGAAGTTTCGAGAACAGGAGTACTACTAGAAGGAGCGAGAAGACTCGGGAGTTTGTTTCGAGTTCTCGAGGTGGATCTAGAAGAGGTTCGGAGATAGTCTCCACCTCCACCAGAATGCTACTAGGAGAAAGAACACTCGGAAGATTATCGGTGATGGTTTTATCCTTAAGGCAAGGCATCTCTAACTCGTTGAAGATGACATCCCTACTGATAATAACCCTTACCCCTAGTTCACCCTTTAACCATACTCTATAACCCTTTACCCCACTACGATATCCTATGAACACCCCCTTTCTAGACCTTGGATCTAGTTTTCCCTTTTTTTGATGAGCGAAGGTTGCACAATCGAAAACCCTCAATTCGGAAAGATTAGGAGGTTTACCACACCAGAGTTCTATAGGAGTCCTAAAGTTTATAGTAGTGGATGGTGACCTATTAATGAGGTATACTGCTGTACTAAAAGCTTCACCCCAGAAAGGTTTTGGAATACCAGAAGAAACTAACAGACACCGAACCTTGTCCATAATAGTATGGTTCATCCTTTCGGCAACTCCGTTTTGTTGTGGGTTATGTCTAATCGTTCCATGGTGTAAAATGCCATGCAATGCACATAAGTCAGAAAACATCCAGTTAAAAAATTCAAGACCGTTGTTGGTCCTGATAGTTTTTAGTTTATTTCGAGAATGATTTTCGGCAAACCGTTTCCATTCACAAAATTTTTCAAACGTTTGATCTTTGGTTTTTAAAAGAAAAACCCATACGTGCCTAGAAAAATCATCAACAATGGAAAGGAAATAAATGTTACACCGTAAGTTGGAACCTTTTCAGGCCCCACAGATCACAATGCACATAATCAAGAGGTGCAGATCTTTTTTCACTAATGTGGCCGATGCTTCGATGCCACAACATAGTTTTCTCGGGGGACAGTTTTTGAAACCAAAGTAGTAGAGTTGCAAACTGTTTTACCAAGCGAGATGTATAAAGTTTCCTTTTTAAAACCTTTTAGCATGACTGGGTTTCCTTTGCAAACACGTAAAATTCCATTTTTGGATTTAAAAGAGAGACCCAAAGAGTCTAAATAACTAAGGGAGATAAGATTTCGATGTAAGTCAAGCACGTATCTCACCTCAGTGAGTTTTCTAGTCACGCCATCATGCATTTTTATGAAAATATTGCCAATGCCTTTTATATCACAAACCTGATTATTACCCATAAAAACTTTTCCATGGTTTAAAGGTTTGAATTCAGAAAAACCAATGTTTATTAGGTGTCATGTGAAATGAGCAACCGAATCAAGCACCCAATGATTAACAACATCAGTACATGAAGGAGAAAGAGAAACACACAAAACCTCAGAGAACATAGAGTTATCATCTGATTCAAAAGCGTGAGTTTTATCGACTTTATTTCCTCCTTTACCATGTTTACGTTGTTTCTCATATTTGATCCGTTTAAAGCACTTATTTTTCATATGCCCTTCTTTCCCACAATAAAAACATTTTACTTTGCTTTTCTCTCGTGATTTGGAACGGCTTTTAAAACGATGACTAGAAGGTTCTCTCCGGTCAATCCTTCCTCTTACAAAAAGATTTTCACCATGAGATTTATTCTTTTTTTGCAAATCCAAATCTTTTGATTTTAAAGCATTTTTTACATCAGAAAGAGACAAGTCATCTCTGCCATATTTAATAGCAGATTTGACATCGTTAAAAGAGTCAGGTAAGGCATTTAGTAAAATAACTACAATATTTTCATCAGAGATTTTCTCTCCGACGTTTTGAAGTTCCAAAATGATTTTATTCAAATCATCTATATTTTTAGAAAGTGATTTTGTCCCACTCATTTTGAAACCAAAAAGCTGTTCTTTTAAATAAATTTTATTAGAAAGAGATTTTCCCAAATATAGTTTTTCCAATTTTGTCCAGATTTCAAAAGCATTGTCTTTTTCATCTATTTCTCGTAAAAGCGTTATCGATCAAATGCAAGGTGAGACAGCTATGAGCATCACCTAGTTTTTCTTTAAAAATTTTGCCCTTCCAAGATTCCAGATACTCTTCAGGGCTGCAAATAGCGGGAGCAATTTTATTTTGTACCAAAACTGCTTTCATTTTCCTCTGCCACATTACAAAATTAGATTTACCATCAAACCTATCAGTTTCAATTTTTGGAACTAACATTTTTTAAAGGCAAATAGGTGTAATTCGGTGGTTTCAGAAAGATGAAAGATTTTGAAAAAAGTTTCGAATAAAAATTGTCCAGATTTTCTTTAAAACAGAGAAAAGACTTCCAAAGAAAAAACGAAATTGTTTGTTTTAGTTTGTTTGATTAGGTTTGGTTTTGATTATACAAAACAGTGTAACAGAATAACACACAGGAATACCTAATCAGAAAACAGGAAACAAACTGTATAACGAACAAGGAGGTCAAAACGAGACAAATTCGACGAATCGGCAAAGAAAAAAAGACGAAACAAGCAAATATATATATATATATATAACTTTTGAAATCAGAAAGAAAAATCGCCAAGTCACAGATACTTGAAATCTCATGGATTCAAGCCAGGCTTGGGTTTTTGTTTTTGAAGGAAAAAAAAAAACTGGAATCACAAACCAAAGGGAAAAACAGAAACAGAAATAATAGTAATCACAGTAATAGCAAGAATCGGCAGCAAGCCGTTACAACCAACAACCAAAAATATAGTACAGGCGGCAAGCCGAAAGAAGAAACTCGGAAGCAAGAAACAGAAACCGACTACAAGCCGAAACACACAAACAGAAAAAAAAGAAACCTGTGGCAAGCCGATCAAAAGAGATAGTAAACAGAAACCTGGCGGCAAGCCGAATAAACAGAGAACAATAATAATAATAATAATAATAATAATAACTGTAAAACCAAGAAGTAGGAGTAACTTCACTGGCCGGATCTGAGAAACTTCTTAGATCCGAAAGGTTGCTGTCGGAAGCCGGAGCCGATGAGCCGGAACTTGGCTCTGATACCACTTGTTGGAGAATAAAACTCCTAATTACTATTACAATACACTAATTACTATTACAAATTAATAAGAAAACAACAGAAGAATAAGAACAGAAAGAAAAGATTCAATCTTTTGAGAACAGAAACAAAGAATAAGGCAATCTGCAAAATCAACACCCAGTTAATACCAAATAAAACCGAATGAACAAAAGAATAGTTTCGCTTACCACCGCCGTCGTGAAACGGCCGGTAGAAAATCAAAGAGATGACCGAGGAGTTGAAACCGAACGGTCACCAAAACTGTAAACGGACGCCGAGCAGCAGCAATGCTGTGTTGAGGTGCCGAAGGTAAGCAAAGGGATGATCGGGAGTTAAACCCTCAGAAAAAGGCCTCAACCATGATGGAATCACCGGCAACCTTCTTCCTCTATCTCTCTCTCTCTCTTTTCTTTCCTCACGGCTCACTCTCTAACCTCACCAACAGACAATCAAAAGGTGACAAAGAAGATCGGTGAACAACAGAGCAGAATAGAACACCGAAACAAAGAGAGAAAAAGCAGCGGCGGAGCCGCAAAAATCAGGAGGAAATCAAAGAGTCTCGAAGACTCTAAAAGACAGAGAATGGAGAGACGGTTCAAAGGAGGAGAGCAAGAGACTGTGCGAAAACCGAAACAGCAGCAGCAATAAAAAGAGAGAAGGTGTTGTTCAGTCGCGAGTCACTAACAGACGGCCTGGGTGGCCAACCCGAACCGCCCGGGCATTCCTTGACCCAATCAAGGAAATAAAGAGGAGCCTATACCAAATGGGACTGAGGCCCAATACATCATGGGGAGAAAAAGGGGAGGAAAAATTGGGCTGAAAAATGCAGAAAAATATTGGGAGAATATGGCTTGTGAAGCCTACACCATCGAACTTATCGGTCTCGAGTTTTGGAGTAGACATGATGTACGCGACAAAAAAAAATATCAACAGAAACAAGCAACAAGGAGACAAAACAGTAGCCACAAAATCTTAGCAGATTCAAAGAAAAAAAAATCACCAATATTCCAAAAAACAGAAGCAGAGAAGCCACAATTGATGAACAATAGCGAGAAACAAAAGAGTTCGAGCAATCACAGAGTGAACCTCAATCACCAACAGATAGCAGTAAAGAGAAACAACGTCTCAACAGTCACAGATTTAAAAAAAATTGCAGTAAAAAATAAAATCACCAAGTCACAGATACATTGAGTCTCAATAGGAGTCAGGCAAGGCTTGGGTTTTAATTCTTTGAAGAAGAGGAGGTAGTTAATTCGAGGATTAACCACAAAACAAAAAGATTTAATCCAAGACAAAGACAGTGAATATATCAAAGTAGAAACTTCAATAATCGTAGTGAACACAAAATATATATATATATCCGAATCAAATCACAAGAGAGATGGGAAGACTTTATTGAGTGCGGAACTTAAAAGCTTCACACAGAAAATTCAAAGGAAGGTTCAGATCTAAGGTTTCCGAGAGGTGCGACCGTCGAACTCCACTAGAGTAATAGCATACCTCTACGCTGCCACGCCGCCGCCGGTTCCACGGAAGTAAAGGATACCAAAACGGTAACTCACTCTGATACCATTGTCACAACTTATGAACCCAAACCTATTTACTATTACAACCAAATCAAAGCATTAAAAAAATTAAATCCTAATCTATTGCAAGACTAAGAGAAACAGCTATAAGATTTGAAGTAACAGTAAGAAAGTTTCAAGAAGAGGAAGTCCCTCAGTTGAAGTGAACCTCACAACAAAGATAACTACTCTCAATCTCTCTATCCCTATATTCCTCAAGTGTCGGTGAAGCATAAACCTGACAAAGCAACCAAAAGCAACCGATGGGCAGCGCAAAAGAGGAAGTTGGAGATCACAGAGAGAAATGAGGCGGCAACCCTAGAGAGGGAATCGGCCAAGACAAAGAGAAGATAGAAGGATACTGCTCAATTAGGGGAAGAAAAATGAGAAAGAGAATTTGTATACAACCTTAGTGAAATATTGTGAAGTCCAGTCCACATTTCATCATTGGGATAAAAAAGGCTAGAAATTAAAATGTGGACAATGGACCAAATATTGGCCAATAGTTTCTTCTGGATTTTTGAGGCCCAATTTTCCTAGTTTGAGAGTTTGATTTTTTCAATCAAAATTCTTTAGCTTTCAAGATCAATTTGTCTTCCAGCCACTTAAACTCTTATATTTGTAAACATAATTCTATTTAAGAAAAAAAATCAGTTCTGGTTATTGCCTTCCTCTTTCCCTTTCTTTCTTTTTTTCGTCGACTTAGACAGAGAGAAGGAGATGAATGAGGCTTCATATTTGCTTGCGGGGAAAGGGAGGAATCATTTCAAGGAAAATTAAGGAACAAGGTGTGAATTTTGATTTGGAAAGGAAAAGAGGAAATTTTTAGGAAAAAAGAGGACAGTGGGCATGAAATTTGATTTGGAAAAGAATAGATAGAGAATATTTAAGAGGATAATCAAGAAATTATAATAAAATTAGCAGTGAATTTAAATTTCAAGCCTTGAACTTATCAATTCCCTTTCACTATTTATCAACAATAATCCTATGCTATTACAAGTAATTTAGTACATATTCTCGATAAGCATTGAACTAGAGACCTATAAACTATCTAGTAAGGACAACTTTACTAACTTATAATATTTTATCACAAGACAAATTAACAGACAAAGACTTCTAAAACTCTTTAATAGAGCTCAAAATATTTTATATATATATATATATAAATATTTCTAGAACTCTACAATTTGACAGACAAAAAGATAAACTATAAGTGATTAATCCAAGCCTCTCTAATAGTACAATGATATCTAGAAAGAAATAATTAAGGTTGTTTTCCTCATACAGAGGAGTGAAGTTGCTTGGATATGACCAATCTATGTAGAACTCTACCAAAAAACATCATAGAAGGCAATATCTGCATCATTCATTCTCAGTTGCACTGACATAAAACCTTGCCCATCGTAGAAAAAGTTTAGTCCTTTTCTGTTCATTTCCTTCACATCCCCTCTCCAAGACTTGGAGCCAGCTCCACTTGTTAGAAATTGGATGGGGCTACATTAATCAAACAAATAAACCAACCAATTTTAGTTGTATCCTATATTAATTATAATAGAATTAATTATATTCTTCCAACACAAGCAATTTCATAAAAGAATTCAGACTTACCTTTGGTATCTTGGATATGTTCTAGACAATGGTCGTGTCCGTTCATATAGAGGTCAACATTATTAGCCTGAAATGTTCAATATATAACAATTTCTTTTTGAAGTAATAATTTTTAAATTTTTTTTGGAATATGTAACCAAAAGTGGAAATGAAGAAAAAGATGTGTAAAAACAATGTAATTTATGTATTTAAAGTTTTGATATATTTTAATTATTCAAGAAGAGTGGAAGAAATATAGCATAAAAAAACACTTTTTATCAAACCCTTCTTACTTAAAGAATTTAGCGGAAAAAAAGAAAAGAAAATTACCTGAAGAATGGGAAGAAGTCGTTCTACAAGTTCATTAGTATCACCATGATGGCCCACACTCCTAATTGCATGATGGCCCACAACAAATTTCCAATTTGCTCTCGACTCCGTCAATGCTGATTCAAGATCCTATTCACATTTTTAATAAAAAAAAAAAATAGAGCTTCAGCCCACGAATGACTTTTTTTTGGTACTCAAATGGTAATGTGGAAAATGTAAAAAATCAATACTAATTTTTTAAAAGAAATTTGTTTTAAAAAAAATCTAGGAAATCGGCTTACAATTTCATTCATTTAAGCAAAAAAGAGAGACACGTAGTATTAAAATTTTATCTCCTCAAGAATAGAATAAATATGGAAATTTTATCGCATCAAAATTATGGTAATATTATAATGATAAATTTTTAATAAAAATAATATATTGATCAATATTAAAAAAAATTAATATAATTTATAATAATAAACTACTTTTTAAGGAATAATTATAAACTTTAAAAAATATAATACAACTTACCTTTAATACTTTTGCAGTATATTTTTTTTGGGAACCCACGTCTCGCCAGTCATAGACATGACCTTTTGTATCTATATTAAAGTATTCTTTCACAAATGGAGTTGTGTCTACAAAAAATATTTCAACAATTTCTGCCACCAATAAAAAGAAAAACCCTTACATTAATTATAATGGTAAAATAATTGAAACAATGGATAATAATTATTCATATTGAGGAAAAAAAAGAAAAGTTTTCACCTGCATCCACTATAAACGATCTAAGGCAAAGCCATCTGTTATCAATTTTCCTAAGTAGAGGACTCAATTGTGCTCTCGTATCACCTCTATAATCATGATTTCCTAATACTGCACCAAGAAAGATTGTCAAGTAAAATAAAAATATTAAATCAACGTATTGAAAATTTTAAAGGATTTTGAGTGCGTAAAAAATATTTTGAAAAGCCTCAAAATTATAAAATTAATAATAATAATAATAATGAAACTTACTTACCACTGTACCATTGCTTTTGAAGGCTGTTTGCTGTATAAATATTTGTAAATGAATCTACAAATGCAGGGTCATGTTCCCCTACCAATCCATTGTCATAGAAATTATCTCCCGTTGAAATTACAAAATCTACATCTAATATCTCTCCAACAATTCCCATCTGCATGTAATAATAATAATAATAATAAAAATAATAATAATAATAATAATTAAAGGGTTAAAGAAAAAAGAAAAGGCAAAATTAAGTCGTGAAAAATAGATACCTGTTGAGCAACTTGAGACTGGTTAAAGTCTCCTTTTCTTCCCCCAATCACCAACAACAAGGAAGTTGAGGGTTCCATCACCTTTTGTAGGATGTTCAAATCTCTCAAACTCTGCCCCAACCACCATAAGATGAATGGCTAACCACAGCAGCGGCCACAGAACCATGGATTTGTTCCTAATTAAACTAGCCATGGCTCTGTGTTTTAATTACACAACCAGAGAAAAATCTAACCAAAAAATAGAAAAATCAAATAATAATTTCCCCCCAAAAAAAAAAAAACAATGCCCGAATTAATTAGGGTAGCTGCTCTTCACAGCCTCAAAAAAAAAAAAAAAGAAAAAGAAAACTCTGGTTGAGATTTGCTTTTCAATTCTCAAATCCTCATTCGCACAGACCCATATATAGAAAAATTGGAGTCCGTCAAAGATGCAATAACACACGAACAACTACTGACTATCAATTTTAAACTCCCAGAAATTTCCTCTGAAACACCAAACTTCAATTTTTCCTTTAAAACTATTTTTCCTCCTATATTATATTATTCCGAAAATCTGTCTGTCTGGAAAAGAATTGGGGTGCTATATTTGCTCTTATACATTGAATTGAAGGAGACTAATAATACTATCGGGATTGGGTTTGCCCAATTTGATCGGTTGAGGAGAAGACAAATAATAGCTAAGTGTGTGGGGGGAGATTATGCGAATATGCCATGGGATCAATTGAAGGTATGGATTGAAGACAGAGTTTGGAATCAGAATATTCGTTGAGCTAGTAGCAGGAACAGTAGGTAGCATGGAACAGGGAATATACGAGTCTTCTATTGGCACTTTAATACTCTCAAACAATAATTTTAAACTGTGTATAGGACAAACGTCATTCAGGAAAAAATTAAATTAAAAAAAGTATAGCATACCCGCCAACAAATTGCCGCATACTGAATGCAATTAAAGAATTGCTCTCGTCCAGAGCACAAACTATGAGTAAGGCACTAAATTCATGGTAAAATTTTTCAAATCTGAAATTATATTTTTATTTCAAGTAATTTATATTTTTTTACTTTCATTTTTTTAACAAACTGGATTTGTATATTATTAAAATAAAAAGAATAGCATCAACTGCATGTAGAGGGATGAATTTAGACAATTTTAATTCGTTCTTAAATTTTAGAGCTAGTCTAGCTAAAAGATAAACAGATATATTCCCTGTCCTTTTAACATGAGAAAAAAATGTAGCATTCCTATCTATCCTACTCAAGAAGTCAGAAGTTAAAGTTTCCAGGTCAGAGATGTCAATGGAAAGGTTTTTGAGACTATTAACAGTAAGGAGAGAAACACTATCTATAATTAGCCTTTCATTATAATTTAGTCCCAGAGACATAGCCTTCAATGATAACCCACCTCCAAACTCTACAAAGAAACTACCACGCCGAGGAATGGCTTTGGTCAAGAGAGGAATGCCCATATGATTTCTTATGATTACTCCTATGCCAATTTTATCCTTTAAGAAAGCAACATCATTATTAATGTTTAGATAACCATATTATGGGGGAGTCTATTTCTAAACCAATAGGGACACTGCCACAATCCTTTGATTTCTCATTGGATTTATAAGTGTTAAATATTCTTCTGTCATGTTTACGGCTTGTAGACACAATGGTTGCTTCATAGGAGGTGGTTCCTTCATGCTTAAATTTATTCCTAGCATACCGTATAAGCCAAACTGTAGTTCCAAAAATAGCAAGCTCTTCCTTGCTATGTTTGGCATAAATAGAGAAAATAGGATTTTTGAAGCTCGATGATGGGAATAGTCTCCATTTCGATCTTTAGGCAAGTGTCCCCCCGATTTCTTTGGAAAACATATAGTCAAACAAGGCATATCTGTCATCCTCCACTGCTTACCCACAATGTGCACATGAAATGAATTCATAGAGTCCACGTCTTATAAGGTTTCTTCTAGTAGGAAGGACATCTGAGATTGCTCTCAATAGGAACATTCTGATTTTAGGTTGTACTGGGAGATTATGAATCGAGTTCCAAGTTTTTTCTTCGGGTTTCGGTGCTAGAAGTTCCTTGAGCGGAAAGCACCGTTGTTCATGAATTCCATCCCATTGCTCGTTCCCAGATTTCACAGTATAGATTCCGGTAGAAGTATAGTTCCAAGTCAATTAATCTTCTAGCCATGAAGGGTTTAGAGGGATATTGAGAATAGCTTCAGGCTCATGATATAAGAAGAGAGTCTGTATTCTGTCTTCCCTCCAACAATATCGGTTATAATCTATAAGTTCTAACACCTTTCTTTCCTGTCCCCTAGATAAGTGGAAGGAAGAAGAAGTGAGCTTTCGAGAGTAGGTATCCATTTATCATGTGAAATGTCAGTGGACAACCCATTACTGATATGGTATCAGAGACCTAAAGAAAAAAGACTTTTTCCTTCCAAGAGACTGTGCCATAAAAAGAATGGTTTACGGCCTAGCAAGGAGGACAGAAAGTTTCTCGTAGCATAGTATAATTCCTGTAGACAAGTAGCCATCAAAGATGATGGAGATTTTATTATGTGCATTTTTTAGCGAGGAGAGCAAAGTTGAATTCCTCAAAGTCTCTAAAACCTAAACCCCCACGAGTTTTTGGCTTACAAAGTTCATTCCATGCTTTCCAGCATATTTTTTATTATCTTCGTAACCCTTCCCCCCCCCCTCCTACCCCAAAAACGGACCATGGAGTTAAGAGACTGTATTATATATGTTGGTAGAAGGAAGCCAGATATTACATAAGTGGGAATGGCCTAAACAACATTTTTTATGAGTATCACCTTTTCAGCCTAAGACAGTTTTTTCCACACTCTATCTTTTAGAAACATGAAAATATCTTTTTTGGATCTACCCATAAGGCAGGGAAGCTCCAAATAAGTACCCTGACCCTCTTTATTATGAACTCCCAGAATGTGAGCAATAGAATTCTGCACCTGATTAGGGACCTACTTATAAAAAAAGAGACAATATTTATGGTAATTTACCTCCTGGCCCGAAAGAGCAGTGTTGTCTTCTGATGGCTTCATCAATTTGAGTTGTCGCCTTACTGAACATCACACTGTCATCTGCAAAGAACAAATGGGATATAGAAGGACAAGAGTTAGTGAACTGGAGACATGCGAACATACTTTGTCTTTCTGCATGCCGGATCATAGCAGAAAGGCCCTCTAAACAGATTATGAACAGATAAGGAGAAAGAAGATCTCCTTGTGGGATTCCCATGGAAGGAGAGAGACAAGGAGATGGAGAACCGTTTATCAACACAAAAAATCAAACAGAATGAACACATCTCATGATAAGGGTTACCAGGTTTAGAGGTACATGCATAGACATCATGATAGCTTCAAGATAATTCTATTCTACTATATCAAAAGCCTTACTTAGGTCTAGCTTGAGAGCAAAATGATTTGAATTATTAATTTTCCCATTCTACATAGAGTGGAAGGCTTCAGAGGCTATCACAAAATTATCAGTAATAAGCTTATCTTTAACAAAGGGACTTTGGTTGTTTTGAATAATGGAATTCATACATTTTCTAAGCTTGTTAACACTAACTTTAGAAGTAAGCTTATAGACAACATTACAAAGGCTTAGAGGACGAAAATCATTCACAATAGCTAGGCTTTTTACTTTTTGAACAAGAGAGGTAAGTGTCATTAATTGCCCCAATATCATCACCATTATTCAAAATCCTCAAGATCATATTCGTTATCTTTATACCTACGATATGCCAGTACTTTTGAACAAAACAAGCCTGTAATCCATCTAGCCCAAGAGATTTCTTACCCTTCATGTGCTTTAAGGCTTTCAATACCTCCACCTATGTGAAAGGTTGCGAGAGAGTATCAACTTCCTCCTTTATTAACACTTTGTCTATAACACCTTCTTATAAAACAGATTGAGAGCCACTAGTACTGTAAATATTTTTAAAATACTGAAGAATAAGATTTTCAACTTCTTTTGGATCCACCATTTCTACCCCATAATCATCCTTAGAGGTTCCTATGGAGTTCCTTTTCTATCTTTGTGAATCCTTTCTGTGGAAATAAGTACTGTTCCTATCCACTTCAAGTAGCCAGTCTACTCTAGATCTTGTTTTCCAGCAATCTTCTTTTAGGGAGAGGAGTTTATCTAACTCAAGTTCCAATTTGGCTTCATTCTTGGGATTCCAACCCGTTCTTGTTCTAAGCTCAGCCTAATCCTTCAAATGTGAGCAGGGATATCTCCAAATTTCTTTTTATTCCATTCTAGAAGGTGATCTAGTATTAGACCTGATTAAATCAGCCGAGGGACGAGGATTAGACAGCCACGATTTCTCAAAAAAACTTACACAATCTTCATCATTTGTCCAATGAGGTTCAACCTTTTTACCCTATGAAAGTTTCTCTGTGGTATATCAGTACAGTTTTCAAGATGTAAAATTAAAGCTAAATGATCTGAATAACTTACCAATGTGGTCACCACAGAGCAAGTGGGGAATATCTATGAAAACTGGATTGTGGTTAGAGCTCTGTCCAAGCAGGCCCTGATATCTGTCTAGTTTTGGGTTGAAAATTTTGCTTGCTATATTTTGTAAGAAGATTATCTGATCAAGAAGTGAAATCGGGCTTCACTCGCAATTATTTATTGACTTGTATTATTTTATTTGCTGTTTTTTGTAAAAAATTTTTCTTTCCCTTTCTTTTTTTTCCCGATAAAAAATCCTATGCGAAATAGAATGATTTGAGCTTTTTGGCAATTTGGATGGCCCTTGGAGAATTCTATCATGTGTTCTTGCCAGTTTCGAGAAGCCTATTTAGTGATTCTTCTAATTGTTTCAAAAGAGTGAAGTGTGTTCATCTTGGTTTTGATTTTCAGTGATCTGAATGTCATACATTTTCCTTGCTCTTATTTCCTTCATTTGGTTCTCAAATTAGTCCCAGAGTCAAATTGATTGTAATCTTTATTTACACTATTTGATAGAAAAATGTATGCATATGACCTTCACTATCTTCTAGTCACTTGTCAGTGACTTTCATATCACATCCTTCTGAGTGGAAAGATAAACTACATGAGGCATGGTGTACATAGTTCAGGAAGACTTTTGTACATCCCTGCTCTTATTATATGATAATTTGTTGGGTTATATATGTTGTATCTCTGTGGTGTACCATCCAAAATCACTTTATTTCTCTTACATGCACTTCTCATCATCAAAAATGGTTTCTAGTGGTTGGTTTATTGTCGCTAAATAGAAACTCCATGTTTTTGCCGATGAAATTGCTCATAGTGTCCTCTTTATGAAAGTTAGTGATAATAAACTTGAAAAAGGTGTATCATGCACTTTTTGCTAAAAATTCTTGGTAAATCAGAAGTTAATGAACCTGATGCATGCTTCTCACATTCCTATTGTGGCTGAATATGTGTCCTTTATAGACTTGGTATCACATTCATCTATTGGAGCCAAATGTCGGATCTGAATTTGTAATGTTTTCATTGCCATCCAGAAAATATACTAAATTTTTTATTTAGATGCTTGTTTGCTAACTTTCATCCTTCAAATATTTGCTTTATGAACTGTTATCTGAAAAATATCTTGCTAAAATTTGTGGTACAGGTTGTTATTGATGTGAATATCATCTTCCCTCTTGTAAATCACCTTGAGCATGTTGAGTTTGAAATCAAGGAAGAGGTTGCATGTGCTATCTCAAATGCCACCTCGGGAGGAACTCATGATTAGATAAGGCATGTAAACCAACTTTTCATTTTATAATGTTTTCATGTCTCATTCTAAGCATTTTAATTTGTCTCCCTCCTTGCCTGAAGCAGTAATTCTATAAACTGAGTTAGTTGTTAAGATAATAATCGTATCTTAACCCAGAAATCTAGTTCTGAATCAGGCTGGTCAAGAGTTCTTCAGATCCATTACTTGATCATAGCTGCTGGAGCACTTCTTGTTTATGATACTACTAGGTTAATCATCTATTCACCTTTTGTATTGTTAATTTAATTCTTACATGGAATGGCGGCTTCTCATTGATTCTCTGAAATTGTTCATTGCCTTTTCACTATCTTTCTTGGATGAACCTCTCTGTTAGAGACATTCACTGGGTTTTTACCCTCTTTAGATTTATTTTTGAAATATGGCACTAAAAGAGGTAGGTTTTTATTTTACCCTCATAACATATTTTCTATTTACTATGTCATGCTGAAATTAAAGATTAGTGATTATTAATCAGAAATGGAATATATATATACACACATTTATTGTTAGTGAATAGGTCTCATATTGTAGATATGTTAATTCTTTTATTAGTATGCTTGTGATATAATTCTTAGGTCTCTGTATCATATAATTGTGCAATGGATTGTTTTGTGATGAGTTTTTCTGTTAATTTTTATTTTATCAGACAGTTCATATAATGGAATCTCATGAGGTAGTGCATAGTGAGGAAAGTTCTGCTAGTTCTGGGAAACAAGCTCGAGGTTCTATGGCTTGGGATGTGTTTGAAATGTTACCTGTTGATAGTCATGGAAAAAGAAAAGCTAAGTGTCCAGTGTGTGGAAAGTTCTTAGTGTAGAGCTTGGTGCCAGAACAACTAGTTTAAAACGTCATGGATTGAAATGTGCTAACGTTGGAGAAGAGAGTCATAAGCAATATCATATTGTTGATCATAACATATTTCTCATAATTATGGCTCAATTAATTTTGAGGCATAATTATCCATTTATATAGTGGAATTCAAAGCAACTAGAGAGCTGCACAAATTTTTACTATAATAGGCACAATTTCAAGGAATACAGCAAAGGCCGATGTTTTGGCATCATATAACTTGGAAAGAAAAGTTGAAAAAAGACATAGAATTGGTTCCGGATAGGATTTTCTTAACATATGATCTGTGGATTACATCCACCACGGATGGTTACATGTCATAACAGCTCACTATTTGCAGAAGAAGATTTTGATTTTTCGTTATATGCCTACCCTTCATAGTGGTTCTATTTTAGGTGATCATTTGGTTAAATTTTTATCGAATGGGGGTATTGATAAGAAAATTTTTACCATTACATTAGATAATGCAAAATATCAAGACAGAATAGTAGAAAAACTGAGAGATCACTTGTTTCTTACAAGTTCATTGATTAGGTATGGAGATTATCTTCATGTGTGTTGTAGTACCCATATTCTGAATCTGATTGTTCAAAATGGTTTGAAGGCTATTAGTGCATCAATTTACAAAGTTAGAGGAAGCGTGAAGTATATTAGAGGCTCTCAATCTAGAAAATTGAAGTTTGTTGAATATTTTCGACATTCAAGATTAAAAGTTTATAAGAAAGTGAAACAAGATGTGCCTACCAAATGGAATTCTATGTATTTGATGCTTGAGAGTGCTTTAGTGTATCGAATTGCCTTTTATCCTTTGCAATATATGGAAAATCAGTACTATGAATGTAAGTACTTTTATTATCCTATTGAATGGTCTAGTATTGAAAAAATTACATGAATTCTGAAGCCTTTCTATGACCTCACAACTTCATTCTCTAGAGATAGTTATCCTACCTCAAACTTATACTTCTCAAATATTCGAAAGATTCAACAATTAATTGAGAAGAACTTGACAAATAAGGACGAGGTTGTTAAGAAAATGGCCATTTTTATATCTCAAAAATTCAATAAGTATTGGGATTGTTCAGTATTGTGTTATCATTTGCTATCATCTTGGACCCTCGATACAAGCTCAGTCATGTAGATGCTATTTTTCGATATCTCAATTATATAAAACTGAAGCAAAAGTGAAGAATGTCTGAGATAGATTATACTCATTATTTGATGAGTATATGCAGGCCCACATGTTTGCCTATATTTGACATTGGAGATAATTTGAATGAAGGTGATACAGTGGTTGATAATGTGGATTGGGTACGTATTTGTCATTTTACATGTTTTTGCTTTCAATTTTATTTATTATGTCAATTTCTATATCATAATAACTTAATAATTGTTGCAGGAGTTTGAAAGATTTGAAAATCAGTATAGAAATACATCAAGTAAATCCCAGTTGGATTTTTATTTAGATGAAGCATTGTTGCCAAGAGGCAAAAGATTGAACGTTCTTGATTATTGGGAAATTAAACAAGAACAGGTGGCCATGTCATTGATGTCACGAGACATTTTGAGTATTCCGATCACTATTGATGCTTTAGAATTTGCATTCAGTATTGGTGGTAGGATTTTTTATCCATAACGAAGTACAATTTTGCCAAATAATGTAGAGGCACGGATTTGCACAAGAGATTGGTTGTATGGGTGCACAGGTATTCTTAAATTTTCTATTTTTCTATTCATAAGTTTTTATGATTATGAAACTGCAACAATTTTTTCTTCAAATTATATTAGTTTATGAAGATTGCAATGATGACAATGACGATGACAAAGATGAGGGGATCTCCATTAAAGTTGGATTTCTTGACTCCACATTGAAGAAGCTGCATCTTAATTTTCTATACATGTTTGAGTAGTAGATATTACATGTTTTGGGAGATTCTAATATTTTTGTGGTGTTTCTATGAATATTTCTGTATTATGGTCTATGGTATTTGTTTTATTATAATATTTTGGGAGGTTTTAATAGTTTTAGTGATTTATATATATATATATATATTTTAGTATGTGTATCTCATTATGTAAATTTAAAGAAAAAATAAAAAGGGATTGTAAATTTTAAAATAAATTTATAAGGATGAAAATAATCTTTAAAGACATTAAAATTTTAAAACAAAATAATAATTAAAGAAAAATTTACAAAAATTAACAAAATAGTTTATAGGTCTAAACAAACCTATTTGTTAATAAATTATAATAGTCAAAAGGGTGTTCATTGGGTGCCCATCTAGGATATCCAATGGCACCATATGAACTCAATGTTTAGGGGTGTCCATGAATAACTTATTTAAGTCCATTGTCCATTTAAGTCTACCCATTTAAGTCCATTAGTCTTTAGGACATGGTGGACAATTCACCCATTCACTATGTCCATTTGATGTCCTTCCAAAAATCTATCTGTTCCGCCTATTTGCCACTCCTAATGTCATGGAATGGTTGTTAATTAGGGGAGTAACGACAACCTTTACATCACTTTTTTTTCTCCAATAAATGGAAGTACTCACAAATGAGTTTTTATTGCTGCTCTTGTGGCTAAAATTGATAGGCATTCCAAAAATATCTTTGTACTAAAAATGGAAGACTTGTGCAAGTTGGAAAATTGAGGCAACCTCTTCATTTTAACTCTCACCGGCAACATCGAACACCGCTTGAATCCCACGCTGATCGATGCCATTCATAACTCACTACAACAAGCCAAGTCCCAAGCCACTAGTCCCTCAGCCTTAATCACCACTGCCCAAGGAAAGTTTTTTTCCAACGAATAAGATCACCAATAGGCTAGTACCAACATCGGCAGCCGATAAATCTTGTCCGTGAAGCTTCGAGTTCTAGTTTCTGATCTAATTACTTTTCTTATGCCGATGATCGCAGCAATAACCGGTCACGCTTCTACTGCCGGTTCATCTTTACGATGGGTCATGATTATATACTAATGCGGAAGGATATAGGATTTTTATATATGAGCAAGTTGGATATTGGCCTTCAAATTCCTCTGTGGTTCGTGGCTTTCATGAAGTCCAAAATTGGCTTGCCTAAGACTTGGCGTGAAGTCATTATAAAATCGACTAAGATAACACGGCTGAGATGGGAGTAAAGGGAGGCGTTGACGACTCAGCTCATGATGGCGTTGAATCTACGATTAAAGCTGCAGCTAAATTAGAAGAGGAATTGGTAAGGAGAGGTTGGGATGGATAGGTGTACGCTGAGAATCGAAGGGCTTTGTTTGCTAAGGTGTTGAGTACCTTTGGATATGATGAAACTATTGGTAATTATTAAAGTGTCTTTCAGACTGTCTCTAAACTGTAAAGATTATTCATGTACACTTTTTAAGTACTACTATTGATGTAATAATATGCCATTATTTGTAATTAATTAAAAAAACTGTAATAAAAGGATTAAAATTATGTAATTATGCTCAAATGAAGTATAGAGAGAAGTAGAACAAAAGTAGCTGAATATGTATGAACTTTTTTTTTTTATTTTTTATTTTTTTGGTAATAAGATGTATGATCCATCATAAAAGGTGAGCGAAAAGTTTTTAAAAAAAATGGTAATTTTGTTTTTATATCATACAAGCCTGTAAGAAGAAAATCACAGTCACTCTGAAGAATTGGTGTTAGGAATATGCACTATATGAAAAAAGTTTTAAAAAATCAACTACATAATGCTATTTTCGCTTTTTTACTTAACATATTTTACTAATACTTGTACTTTTTTTTATTTGTCACATCGTGAAAACAACGTTTAATGAATATTTTCTCATCATATCTTTCCATAAAAATTAAAAAAAATAAACTTTTAGCCTATTTTAATTTTTTTTCAATATGAAAACTTATAGAAATGATGACTATAGAGATTAATTTGAAGGGTATTTTAGTCCGTACAAAGAAAAAATGTATAAAATTATGTTTATGCATAATAAACCGAAGAGAAAATATATGAACTGATATGTAACAACTAAATACTTCAGGGGTATCTAAGAAAAAAATAAAAACTTTGATGAAATTAACTGACTAACTAGTGTTGTTGAGGACTCCGCCAGCGTTTTTCTGTTTCTGCCGGCGATACAAGTTCAACCAATAGACGGACAACAGCCACCGTCGTTTGGTTGAAGCTCCGGAAGAAAAAAAGATTGTGTATCATTCAAGAAGTTGGAGATTAAACCGTGGAAGTCTGCTTTGAAAAAAAAGGCAATGAATTTGTTTCTTTTGAGTGTAATTTATACTTATTGAATTCTTTTTTCTTCTTAATTGATAAAGTAGGCATTTGTTCTTCATCAGATTTTTTCAAGTTTTTCATTTTTTCCTCTTTATCAATGTTCTTATTTGTTTTCGTTGCTATGTAAAACGATTGTTTAAATCTTTTTGTTGCAATTTTCCTCGTGAAAATATCCTAAAACTATTTTCCTAAATTGAGCAGCCAGAAGAACTGAGGGTTGTGGGGGAAAAAGTGGTGAAGATGGAAACAGCAAATGGGGAAGTCGAGAGAGGGTGGAGCAAAAGACAAAGGAGGTGACGAGACATAAGGGGAAGCACGAAAAGCCCAAGCCGTGGGATGACGAGAGCATCGACCATTGGAAGATAGAAAAGTTTGATCCTTCATGGAACGAGTCTGGAATGCTTGAAGTCAGCTCCTTTTCCATCATCTTCCCTCAATAAAGAGGTTATTCCTCATCCATTCAGCTGTTAATTTCTCTATTATTATATATTTTTCAATGCATAGTTATCTTGATACAATAATTGTTTCTTTTCTTTTTGATTTTTTGCGAAAAAATACCTACAAGAATGCTCGCCCGACTTTAAAAGGGCCTTGAAAGAGCACGGGATTGCATGTGAGCTTAATTTGGTTAGCAATTAAATTTGTCTCTTAATTTTCTCATTTTCTCAGTCTTCTACATTCTTCTGATCGCTAAAAAGCTTTTGAGCGTACAATTGTGAATCATTCCTTCTTACTAGAAAACCCCGGAAAGATTTTTTAAGAAAACTCGTTTATGAACGAGTTCAAATGATGAATGAAATCATTCTCAAGATGCTCTTTTAGTTTAGGTAGGTAATCCCTCATCTGATTTATTGGTTAACATATGATATCTTAAAGATATCACAAGTACATGGTAGCTCAAGTATAGTGCCGAAACCAGAACGGAAACGTTGGGGGGCTCAACAAAATTAAAAATTTTGCTAGAATTTCGTCCGTAAAATAGAATAAAAATATTCAAACAATTCCAAATTTAAAAATAAAATAGCAAAAAATAGGTAATAGTCCATTACCAATGAGGAGTGATTACCCATCACTAGTGCGGGATAAACATTTGTTGTGTGGATTGTGAGATCCACAAACCTATTTACTATTACACTCAACTTTCTTATTTACTATTACAGCCCTCAAAAACCAAAAATTGCAGAAAGGTCCCTAAACTATTACAGATTTACAGAATAGTCCTCCATTTTCTTCTTATTCCCAGATCTGGTCCCTGTTTTCTTCTTGAGACAGAAAACGCCTTTCTTCTTCTTCTCCGGCAACGGCAGCTGTAGATCGCCGGTGCTGCAGGAGAAAGTTAGCAAGAAAACAAGAAATGGACCAAAGGAGAGCTACTCACCTGAAGCCGCGGTAAAGCCGGCAGCAGCAGCAGCGGCGGCAGCAGCGGCAGCGGGAGCCACCGGCGAGCTGAGGATGAGGTCCGGGAGCAGCGACGACGGTCCCTCAGCTCGGACTGAGTTCACCGGGGGCAATGGCTCTCTCTCTCCCTCACTATCTCTCTCTCTCCCTCTTCTCTCTCTCTCTCTCACAGCTCACTCTCTCTCTCTTCCCTTCACGGTCGCCCGACGGCAGTCAGGCAATGATGCCGACTCGCTGCGTTGGCGACTGAGAGATCATGGAGAAGTGTAGCAGCGGCAATGGCGGTGAGGAGGAAGAAAGGAAGGCTGAAGATGGAAATGCAGTGGAGAAGAAGAGGAGAGGGGGGGCTGCCTTCTAAATTGGGCAGCTCCCAAAAATAGGATATATATATATATATATAGGGAAACCCTAAGTCACCATGGGCGGGCCGGGTTGGCCCGGCCCGACCCGGCATCTTGGCCCAATAAAATCCAGCCCATATCTTTAGTGAACCCAGTCCATATCATCATAGGGAGTATTGGGCTGAAAAATAAAAATGAAAAATGTGAGCAAATAAGGCCCACTTGACCAACAAACTCCACCTTGAACACATTTTTCCATAAAATTCCAGCCACAACAGACTCAAAAAAGAGTCAACCTTCATCAATGTGAAGAAGATCCCTGCACAAAGAGAATTTATCAGTTGTCACAATTTTAGTACCAAAGTCTGCAGGATTATCTTTAGTACTAATTTTCTCAATATTAACTAAGCCACTTGAAACCTTTTCCCTAATGAAATGATACTTAACATCTATATGTTTAGTTCTTTCATGATAAACAGGATTTTTACACAAGTGAAGAAAACTTTGACTATCAGTATAAATCACAGCTTTAGAATTTAAAACATGCAATTCAGATAGTCCTTGAAGCCAAATGGCTTCCTTAATTGCCTCAGTGACAGCAATGTATTCAGCCTCCGTAGTCGATAAAGCGACTACAGGCTGCAATTGTGATTTCCACGATATGCAATTCCCTGCCAAAGTAAAGAAATAAGAAGTGGTAGATTTCCTACCATCTTTATCACCTGCAAAGTCAGAATCCACATATCCAACCAGTTCAAAATTATCAGACCAATTATGATAAAGAAGACCCCTATCAATAGTCCCATTAATATAACGCAACAACCACTTAAGAGCTGCCCAATGATCCCTACCCGGATTAGACATGAATCGGCTAAGAAGGCTTATGGAATAAGCAATATCAGGTCGGGTGGATATCATAGAATACATGACGGATCCTATAGCCATTCTATAAGGTATATGGGCCATGTCATTCTTTTCTTTGTCTGTTTTGGGGCAAGATTTTTCAGAAAAGTTTGAAAATGACTCGCAAGTGGTGTACAAACTGGTTTGCATAAATGCATCGAAAATTTGGAAACAATTTTCTGCATGAAGGATTTCTGGGATATGAATAAGGATCTATCAGCTCTATCCCTACAAATGTTCATCCCAAGGATTCTAGACGCAGAACCTAAGTCCTTCATATCAAATTCGGACTTCAACAAAGGATTTCAAGTGAGTAATCTTATCTCTATGCTTACAGGCAATTAGCATATCATCTACATACAGCAAAAGATAAATAGCAGTTTCAACATTATCACCACAAAAATACAAACAGCTATCATAATTGCTTTTAACGAAACCAGCTTTAATCATAAAAGAGTCAAAACGTTTATACCATTGCCTGGGTGATTGTTTAAGTCCGTACAAGGACTTTTTCAACAAACATGCCATGTTCTCCTTACCCTTTTCCTCAAAACCTGGTGGTTGACGCATGTAAATAGTCTCTTCAAGTTCCCCATGCAAAAATGCAGTTTTAACATCAAGTTGTTCAAGATCAAGATCATAAAAGGCAACAATTGCAAGCATTATCCTAATTGTTTTATATTTAACAACGGGAGAAAATATTTCATTAAAATCGATGCCCTCAACTTGAGAAAAACCTTTTGCAACCCTGACCTAGCCTTGAACCTTGGGGGGTTCGTTGGCGGAATCCGGCTCTTTGACTTTTAAAAATCCATTTGCAATCAATTAATTTTTTGCTTTGAGGGTTTTTGAACAAGAATCCGAGGTTTTGTTTTTTACGAAGTGAGGACATTTCCTCTTCCATAGCATGCAACCACAAAGAACGGTTAGGACTCTTTAAAACATCGAGAAAAAGCACGGGAGGTTCCTTTTCTTCAATAAAAGATGCAGCAGCACATGCATATGAGACGATGTAGGAGTAACCGTACCTAGCGGGTTTTCTCGTCTCTCTCCTAACCCTATCTCTAGAAAGCTGGTAGTCTCTTAGAGCTTGGGCTTGTGCCTCGAGATGATCCTCATCATCCTCATCTAAATTTTCGATTCGGGCGTCTTGGTTTCCGATTTGCTTGGCTGGGTCGGGTATATCAGACACTTCACTGGTTTCGGAGTTGATCGTGGGGTTGTGCAGGTTCGGAGGTGTACTCCACCTCCACGGGAATATTCCCATCAACAGGAATGTCACTAGGGTTATCAGGATTGGTTTTAGCCTTTAGGCAAGGCATATCAAGTTCATTGAGACCACATCCCTACTCACAATAACTCTCACCCCCGGCTCACCTTTGAGCCAAACTTTGTAACTCTTGACCCCACTAAGGTAGCCTAAGAACACTCCCTTTCTTGACCTTGGGTCTAACTTACCCTCCTTTTGATGTGCAAATGCAGCACATCCAAATACTCTAAGGTTTGACAGGTTTGGTGGTTCTCCGGACCACAACTCTAAGGGAGTTTTGAAGTTTATGGGTCTGTAGAGGGTGATCTATTAATGAGGTAGACAGTTTGTACTTTACGACTTCTCCCCAAAAGGGTTTTGGGATTCTCGAAGACACCATAACGCACCTAACCTTATCCATTATAGTACGGTTCATCCTTTCGAGCAACTCCATTTTTCTTTGAGGGTTGTGCCTACATGATCCTATGGTGTATTATGCCATGCAATGCACATAAATCAACAAACCGTTTATTACAAAACTCAAGACCATTATCTGTCCCTAATTGTTTTTAGTTTATTTCCGGTTTGATTTTCGACAAGCGTTTCCATTCGAAAAATTTTTCAAAAGTTTGATCTTTTTGATTTTTAAAAGAAATACCCATACATGCCTAGAAAAAATCATCAACAACGGATAAGAAATAAACATTCCCACCATAAGTTGGAACCTTTTCGAGTCCCCACAAATCACAATGCACATAATCAAGGACGAAGTGGACTTGTGTGTGCTATCGAAAAAACTAATTTTATGCTATTTTCCAAGAACACGGTGGTCACAAAAATCCAAAGATTCGATTTTGTCACCACCCAAAAGATTTTGTTTGTGAAGGCAATGTAGTCCCTTTTTCACCGATGTGGCCAATCCTTCGGTGCCACAACGAGTCTTTTCGAGAACAGTTTTGGAAACCAATGCGAGATGCTTCTAAAAAGCAGTTTTTCCAATTAAATGGTAGAGACCATCCTTTTTAAAACCTTTGAGCATGACCGAGTGCTCCTTTGTAAACTTTCATAATGCTATTTTTCGATTTATAGGAAAAACCATTTGAGTCAAAAAACACCAAGGGAGATTAGATTCGACAAAGGTCGGGCACATATCTCACCTCGGTCGATTTCTCGGTCACACCATCATGCATTTTAATAAAAACATTTCCAATTCCTTTAATTTCACAAACATGATTATTACCCATAAAAACTTTTCCCTGTTCAAGGGGTTTAAAATCTGAAAACCAATGCTTGTTTGGAGTCATATGAAAAGTGCAGCCAGAATCAAGAATCCAATGATCAGAAACAGAATAAGGGGAAGGGGATACACACACAACCTCAGAATACATAGAATTACCATCTGAATCAAAATCGTGGGTTTTGTCATTTTTATCACTCCCTTTACCTTGTTTACATTGTTTTTCATCTTTGATTCTCTTAAAACACTTATTTTTCATATGACCTTCCTTGCCACAGTAAAAACACTTCACTTTCTTATCTCGTGATTTCGACCTCCCTTTACTTTTAAAACGGTGACTAGAAGATTCTCTCCGGTCAACCCTCCCTCTCACGTAAAGGTTCTCTCCGTTTGTTTTGTTTTCTTTTCTCAAATCAAGGTCCTTTGATTTTAAAGCGTTTTTCACATCAGCAAGAGTCAAATCATCTCTGCCATACTTGATAGCAGATTTAACATCATTAAAAGACTCAGGCAAGGAATTTAATAAAATAACAGCAATGTTTTCATCGGAGATCTTCTCTCCAACATTTTGCAATTCCAAAACAATTTTGTTTAAATCATCAATATTTTCTGAAAGAGATTTCGACCCGCTCATTTTAAAACCGAAAAGTTGTTCCTTTAGATAAATCTTATTTGATAACAATTTTCCCAAATACAATTATTCGAGTTTTGTCCAAATTTCAAAAGCGTTGTCCTTTTCGTCTATTTCTCTCAAAACATTATCTGTTAAATGCAAGGTGAGGCAACTATGGGCATCACCAAGTTTTTCAGAAAGTACTTCACCCTTCCAAGATTCCGGATACTTTTCAGGGCTACAGATTGCGGGTGCGATTTTATTTTGGACTAAAACAGCTTTCATTTTTCTACGCCACATTACAAAATCAGATTTGCCATCAAACTTGTCAGTTTCAATTTTTGGAACAGACATGATTAAAAAATGGCAAATAAGAGTAATCAATGGCTAGAAAAATAAAAAGAAAAAAAAAGTTTGTCACGAAATAAAATGCCCGGATTGAAAAACGGCGCAATAAAACAAGTGAAACACAAATAATTTCACAGCAGAGAAAGCGCAGTTTGCACAATAATAACCGAGACAGAAATAAACAGGTAAGGGCTGAGCAACAGCCTTCCAACACAAATAACAATAAAATCAACAACCACGAATAATGACTACACTTTGCAATCAGTTACAGAAAATCACCAAGGCACAGCTACTTGAAGTCTCTTTGGACTTAAGCCAGGCTTGGGTTTTAGATTTTTCAAAAAAAGAAAAAAAACTAGATTCACAAAATAGCAGATCCGTGACGGCAGATTTAAAGCAAATAAGCAGATCTAACAGAAAATAAACAGATCTAGCAAAATATGCAAGAATAATAGTAACGATCCACCAAAAAGTTGAAATAAACAGAGAAGGTTTAAGGATGCTTCCCTCGAGCTGGGATCCACGGAACTCAGCAGTTCCCGTGGGTCCGGAAGGTCAACCCGAGAGGTAGCCGCCGGTCCACAAGAGCACCGGAAAGTTGAAGTCGTTTCCGGGCTCTGATACCACTGTTTTGTGGATTGTGAGATCCACAAACCTATTTACTATTACACTCAACTTTCCTATTTACTATTACAGCCCTCAAAAATCAGAAATTGCAGAAAGGTCCCTAAACTATTACTGATTTACAGAATAGTCCTCCATTTTCTTCTTATTCCCAGATTTGGTCCCCTGTTTTCTTCTTGAGATGAAAACGCCTTTCTTCTTCTTCTTCTTCACCGCAATGGCAGTTTGTAGATCGCCGGTCTTTGCAGGGAGAAAGTTAGCAAGAAAACAAGAAATGGACCAAAGGAGAGCTACTCACCTGAAGCCGCGGTAGAGCCGGCAGCAGCGCAGCGGCGATAGCGGCGGCGAGAGCCACCGACGAGCTGAGGATGAGCTCCGGGAGCAGCGGCGACGGTCCCTCAGCTCGGACTGAGTTCACCGGGGGCAATGGCTCTCTCTCCCTCACTATCTCTCTCTCTCTTCTCTCTCTCTCTCTCTCTCACAGCTCACTCTCTCTCTCTTCCCTTCACGGTGCCCTGACCAGCGATCGAGCAATGATGCCGACTCGCTGCGTCGACGACTGAGAGATCATAGAGAAGTGTAGCAGCGGCAATGGCAGTGATGAGGAGGAAGAAAGGAAGGCTGAAGATGGAAATGCAGTGGAGAAAAAGAGGAGAGGGGGGGGCTGCCTTCTAAATTAGGGCGGCTCCCAAAAATAGGATATATATATAGGGAAACCCTAGGTCACCATGGGCAGGTCAGGGTTGGCTGACCCGGCCCAAGCATCTTGGCCCAATAAAATCCAGCCCATATCTTTAGTGAACCCAGTCCATATCATCATAGGGAGTATTGGGCTAAAAAATAAAAATGAAAAATGTGAGCAAATAAGGCCCACTTGACCAACAACATTACAATTCTAAATTTACCAATAAAATAGCAAAAAATAGGTAATCGCCCATTATCGATGAGGAGTGATCACCCATCACTCACGACAAATGATTACCCATCACTCACGGGAATTTTTTTAAGTTCTGGGACTCTATTGAAAAAAATAAAATTGGAGGGCTTGAATATAAAAATTAAAAATTTGTAAAGTTTTTTGAATTTGATCAGGGGCTCGCTACTCAAGTAGTATGAACATGATCTTGATGAAGTTTGCCTCTAGAATATCTCGTTTTGAATTATCTATCTAGTAGGAACAAATTGGACTTCTATGTGGGACAGATTCCCGAAATCTTTTGGGTGATTTGGATAATTCAAAATCAAGCAAGAAATTAACAGATGTGAAATTTGTAAGTAATGAAGCGATAGATCTTTGGTCGAGGATTTCCGATTTAGTAGGATGGCAAGTAATTTTGAGGATAACTTAGGATGCTTTCAATTCGATGAGTCTTACCAATGGAAAGATCATGAATTTTTTGGGTCAGTTTTCAAGTGAATTCACGGAGTTCTTAAGACTTGTCAAACATTGTTGTCTAAAATTCTAGCACTGGATTCATCATTATCCGCTCCTCATTGGAAAAATCGCTTTCTTCGTTTACCCCTTGCTCTATTTATGATCGAAAGTTGAAGGATCCATGACAGTTTCAACAACTAGAAAGACCAGGGACCCCCATATTATAATTAAAGCCAGAGATCTTATCAAGCTTCTGTCAAGAAGTGTCCCTGCAGCTCAGGCGTGCTATTTTTCGTTCTGTCTGAGGCCTTTACATTGTTATGGAACCTTTTGTTTTTTTTTTATGGGTGACAACAAACTCCTGTCTTGTGTGTCATGCATAAGAGATTCAATGTTATTTTAAAATATGATAAGCAATTTCTCTTTAACCGAGTATCATGTGGTGCTAGCAATTGTAGTTGTCTTTACTGATTAGCATTATAAAATACTTACAAATGGGAAGAACATTATGTGAAAATAGATATCATTCCAGACGCAGATGTTCTACTTCTTGTCATGCAGCTTTTTGTTTATCCAACTACGTGCATAATATTTTGAACTTGTAGGCTATCAAGATCATGAATGATGAGATGCAATGCGACATAATCAAGATTGGCAACTTGGTTCGCAATAAGGTTTGTCAAGTTTGATCCATTCAAATGTTAATGCATTTTAAATGGAGCAAAATTACAGTGCATTCAGGCATTGCTAAGCCCTTGTGTTTCACTTATATAGCTTTATTCCGGATGCCTTACACCAAAGTACTAGTCCTTTTGGTGGGGGATGGGGGGTGAGAGAGAGGATAGAGAAAGAAGAAAACTTCAGATAAAATAGAGTTAGTAAATTTCAATTGTCCATCTTCGTTTTGGATAAATGAGGCCAGAGATAAAGGCATATGCAATATCATGATGACTAATTCGACTTTCTAAGAGGAGCTCTCACATTAACTTAGTTTGAAGGGAAGAAAGGGGTGGTTAGCAAGTAGGGTTCGCTACACTAAAGGATAAAAATATAGCGATAAAACTATAGACGGAAAATATTCCGGAGATAGTAAGATCTTCTTTGTTCAATCGGAAAAAATTAAAAAGAAACAAGAAAAGTTGATGAAAATAATTTTGAAAAATTCTGTTATTCTTATTGTTTGAAAGCTCCATACTAGTCTCTTTGTTATTATTTGACTCAAGTAAGGGAAAGATCACATCCATGTGTAATTGCTGGTAACGTATTGCTTCTCTATGTTATTTGTATAGGAGGCTTTGTCAAACGAAGGAAGCTGCTAGTGTGCCCAAATTCAGCGAATCTGAAGGTTCATAGTAACTATGGTCCATTGAGATTTGATGCTAATGAAAACTTCTTGTGTTGCTGACAAATTATTTGAATTCAGCACTCGAGATTTTGACAGCTGCTACATACTCGTTCAGGTTTTTACCTTTACAATTCATTTTTGAGATATTTTTGCTAATACTACCTTCTATTTTGTCTTGTTGGTGAAGTGCCATTTTTGAGATTTTGTTTATCTTTTGAAATGAGTAGGGAAACACTGTTTCTGCAATGGGATCATTTAAAGGCCTTAAACAACTAAGAAGGGTAGTGGAAGACTGAATGGTGAATAGACTTCATCCAATATTTAATATAAGGTGAGAGTTGAGTTAAATTTCCAGATATTCTTTTTGTATTTTGTTTTGTACTTGGGAATCCGCTGACTTTTCCTTCCTGTTCCACCTCCCTGCTGTTTCGACAATAGATCCTCCTGATGAAGAGAGAGCTTGCGAAAGATCCAACCCTTGCAAATGAGAATTTGGATAGATTTCTTCCAATATTTAGAAAGGAGTATTTTTTTAATCTTGCCATCTATATGTTCATGTGTTTCTTAGTTGCAGTATCAGTTGTTATTGACTAATACCTTTTCTCTTCCTTCAGGAAAAATGTTAAGCAAAAGAAGGTCAAGTCCAAAGGGAAGAAACCATATACCCCATTCCCTCCACCACAACAGCCTAGCAAGGTGAGCTCAATTGCACATGCCAGAACCTTAATCTTATAATGTTCTCGCCCCTGTAGTATCAGAGACTCTTTGAGGTATTCTGGCAATAGATGCTCCTTTGCTGTTTAAGGTCAACTCAAAACTTGCATACTTTAGTAACCTTATCCTTATTTTCTGTTCCCGCAGGAACCTGGAAAGCACAATTCAGATGCATCCAACCGCGATGGGAACGATGATGATGTGGCTGCCCTTGCCTTGTCTGTGAAGGTAAATGTCACTATAGGATGTGATGCATTGCCTTCTCTTCTTGTAAATATTACAGGAGTGGCATCAAGTAACCTTAATTGGCATTATGATGCAGGAAAAAACCAAGGAGTTTGGGAAGCAGAAATCTGTCGAGAAGATCGATCGACTTGTCAAGGGGGAAAAAATCTAAAAGGAATTAAATTTTACTGGATTAGAATGTCTTTTAAAGGATTCTTCTTCCATAAAAGCTTGTAAATGTATTTTTTTATTAGAAATTTACATTTGAGACCATATGCTGTAGGCTTAACTCTTCTCTTTTTTTGGTGTGAACTGGATTAGTTGTAAGTATTACTATAAAAATTTACAAAGTAGAAGTACCAAGTAATAGATACCACTAGGGAGGGTTATAACTTTTTTCCCCTCTAATATTATTAATGGATGTTTATCTTTTCGCCATTTTTGAAGAAATAGTTTTATATTGCTTAATGCATTGTCCTGTGGAAAAAATTCAATTAAAATGTTACAACCTATGATAAGGAGAAAAAAGTTGAATAAAATGGCCAAATAATCTTGAAAAGTACATGAGTGGAAGAATTAACAAATGGGGACATTAGATTGTAAACCATGCAGGCTTTTTGTTCTTCCTCTATGGGGGCTCTTCTCTATATTAAAAATTGTGAGCCATTTTGCAGAAACATCTTTTCTTGAATACTATAGTATCACATGTTGCAGTCATAATTTGCTGGATTGCCAGAGGGACAATGCTTGTTTCTTAACGTCATCTCTTCTCACTTTTCCAGTTGTAGTTGTTGGGAATGAACTCCTCCACAAAATGAAACTTTTTGGAATTTTAAACCTGCACAAAACAGAAATTGATCAATGGGTACAAAAAAGAAGGGGGAAAAAAGACGAGATTTCCATTCTTCCCGAATACCACCACCCCATCCCTGCTTCGTACTTGCCCTGTGGCTATGAGTGTTTCTGGTTCATCAATCCAAATGGATTAGCAAGTCTTTTAGCATTGAAAGCATGTCAAGGAACGATGGAACAGAAAGCACAATACAGGAAGAAAAGAAGAGCACGTGAAACATGGACAAGATTAAAGGGGATAGGGAGTGGCAGCAGCCCCCAATGTTCAGTGGTGTTCAATTTTTAGTTTTTTTAAGGTATTTTTTAATCAAATATGCCCTTTCAACATTTTTAAAAAGCTTATTTATATACATTCTCGCCTACGAAGCTATGATGTGAGATGCCAAGAAGTAGGTATAAGCAGGGCGCATCTGTGGTAATGATGACTTGCATATCTAATGAGAGGACAAGGGAGCAGAAGAAACAGATACAATGAAACACATAAATTTGTACCTTGTTAAGTTCTTTTCCTTACAGAACTGCTGAATCATTGCTCCATCTAAACAGTGTTCTTTTCGATTGATCAAATTGGTGGAACCAACATCGACCCATTGCCAGTTCTCCTTTAGTTGAATACAGGCAACTACCATCTCTGTCAAGCGAGTATCTGGAAGTCCAACAACAATTACTCTAGAAATCCCTGGATGTTGAAATATAACAGCCTCAACCTGTGTCATTGAACTCATTAACCAAAGAAGGTGAGATAATAGTGCATACATGTGTCTGTCAACTCTTCCAATGTGGATTAGCGATGTATCTGTTTAACTTTGTTAACACCATTTACAGAATGCTCAATTTCAATATTGTATAACATAGCTTTGAAGATTGGCCGTTCACAGTTACCTCTTCAGGATAGACGTTCTCCCCTCCACTCTTAATTCGACCACTGGAGCGACCAATAAGCCAAAGATTACCAGAATCATCTAGTTTTCCAATGTCACCTGTGTCAAACCAACCCTCATCAGCGAAACTGGAAGCCTTAGTAGGAATTTGACCCCAGTACCCAAGCATTACATGGGGACCTCTTGTTAATATCCTCCCATCTTGCGAAGAATCCTCAGTACTGATTTTTAGTTCAACATGAGGTGCAGGCTTTCCAACACAGACACTACCAAACTGATGAGCTAAATTGAAGTTCTCATCATTGATTTTATGATGATGCTGACTGCAGCTCTCATTGGTTGGATCAAAAAAGGGTCATGAAGGTTAAAGATGAACTGGTCTCTGTCATCCCTTCAGAAAATCCACAAAAATCATCAGATACAGTGCCAGAGAAGACCATGCGAATTAAATGCACTAGGCCAAAGCAACACACAAGCCCGTGAAACTAGATTGTTGCCACAGTTGAAGGAAAGCAGGACAAGCATTAGCTATTTGAGGTTTTATCTCATATCCTATTTTCAATTGAAAGTGCAAATGAAGCTGATCCTTTCGTTGATATTTGGCTTATTTCTAAATAGATTCAATGTCACTCTTGAAAAATCAATGAAATCAAATCATAAGCTCAATATCCAGAAAGCAACTGAACTTCAAGTAAACCAATTGGATATTACTCTGCACCATCCAGTAGAGAAGAAACTTGGATTAGTAGGGTATTGGTGCTACTTTGGTCTCTGCTACAAATCTAGAGACCAGATATACGCATAACAGTTGAATAACTTCCTTCAAATATCAGCTGGAACAGCAGAGTTTAATGAGATAACCATTTAGTTATATTATAACTTGGCCATGTGGACCACAAATTCCTGCACTCTGGCTCATGTTACTGCTGTAAATTAGCATTGTAAGCCATGATGAATGAACATGTTACCTTCATTTGGATTATATTAAAGAGGTCACCATTTTCATTATGCAACATCCGAAGTAAAGCCAAACTCATACTTCAAGTTGTAAATGTTTTCAGGTATTACCTACGCACTGGTGCCATAGATATAGAAGAAATATGGTAATTGGAGTATACGGTTGTATGACAGATAGGAGTTAGCTTAAAATGTTGGAAAGAGCATTCACTAACCTAATTCTAAGTTCTAACAAAAGGGTAGTGTGATTACAATTTACATTACCAGGTTCACAATTTACAGCCACCTAAAGAGAAACTAACAGTTCCGTAAAATAAATAAAATAGATAGAAAAACTGTAGCAAAACTAACCATAAGCTGAAATAATTTTAGCTCCTGGAAAAACTTTGGCAGCATCTTCAACAAGCTCCTGTACAAGACCTCCACCGCCATTTAAAATCTTCTTCACGGTCTTAAATTGCTTTGTCACTTCATTTGCTCTGGGAAAAGCTTTAAATTGAACTTCATAAGAAACATTTGGATCAAATTAAGCTTAAGATGACTAAGATAAAGTGAACAAGACAGGATCTAAAGAACTTGAAATAAAGTAAGGCCAAACAGTCTGAAAATGCAACAAGTCAGGTTAAATAGCAGAATTTATTATGTCATGATTTTATTTAGTAAGAATGGCAGCCTCAGCACAACTGATCACAACATTCTAATATCCCCCCCCTTCTTAACAGAAAGAAAAGCTGCTTCTTCTGCTCTGCCCTATTATACAGAGAAACTGCTATTCTTCAAAGCTCTTTCCATCACTTATAGGAGACTCGAATTGAGGTCCTGATAACAAATTCAATTAAAAGGACTACTAATATTTTGAGCTGACTTTAGAGGAAATGATTTACCTGGATGAGGAGATTAAATCAGCCATCATAGCAGGTACAGTGATAAAAGAGGTAACCTTGTGCTGCTCTATGACTCCAAGTGCGGATTTAGCTTCAAATTTATGTACAAAGATATGACACCCTCCAACCAATAGCATTGCAAGGGCTGATGATATTCCACCAATGTGGCACAGGGGAGCGGTGTGCAAATACACCTGCAGAATAGAAAAAATAATACTACTCACAGTACAGTGCAAATATAATCAAAGACCTAACTAGAGCTCAGTTATGGTTTTCACCGAGTCGTTGCTCGTTTGAAAATTTAAGGAAAAGATGTTCCCAGGAAATGCATACATCATCCTCGCTGTAACCAACAAGTGCTAATTTTGCAAGGGATTGTATAATCAAGGCTGAATGACTTATGGTAACACCTTTTGGGCTTCCAGATGTCCCTGCCGGAAGCAAAGGGAAAGACAGAAGCAAAGTGTGAAGCATATAGCGCATTAGAAAAAACAATAATTAAAATAAATAAATGAATATATACGCCCGCGCACACACACACACACACACACAATATTGGTAGATACTCACACCTTGACTGCATAGGAATAACAGCAGATATGAAGTGAATTATTATTTTATCTTTCTAATCAACAAAACTTAAGTTAAGCCAGCGTTTTTATATCTGCAGCTCAATTATATGCTTAATATAGGAAATATCTAGTCATAGTCTTTTCTATAAGACAGAAGAACATAAAGGCTTTATAATAATTCCAAAACTCTTTTGACCAGAAAACACTGGTGTTTATACAGCTACCAAATGCAGTGGTCTTGTGCACATGATAGATTTGAATTTTTGGCAAGTTTAGCTAAAGGAATCATCTCATGATGATTATCAAGGGAATTTTACTTCTTTACACTATTATAACCTATGTCATGGATAACTAAATTGAAGAAATGCATTGAACAGTGTTGTGCTCCAGTTTATATTGTACAATCCCACCAAGAGAGTTTCAGGGGTTTCTTTTATATTTCTCCTTAAAACTATTTTAACTAATTTTTGTGATCACAAAATTGAAACTTTCCAACTCAAGTATATTTTAATAGCACATTCAAAGTTCTGTCCTCATCCTCAAATGCCAAGCCCTCCCAAACTTACAATCCCAAGAAGTTAAAGGAGAAGGAAATTATGGATAAAAGTAAAAATTAAATAAATAACTACAAGTTATACCTGAGGTAAAGCAAATTATAGCAGCATTATCATGAGTCCACATGAGCCTGGCTGAATGAGACATCAAAAAACATAGCTTAAGCCATTCAGCAACACTGATACAAACACTAGTAAAATTAAAACATGCTTATGATTAAAGGTTAAACATTTGTACTTCTGACATCTTGAATTTGAACCCAAAAAAAAAGTACCATCAATGGGGATAGTGCATCTAACTGGATCATCCATAGAAATATGCCATTTTACATCAGCTT